>JAEIFU010000757.1:0-100418 GCA_018904235.1 Lordiphosa stackelbergi | reverse complement strand
GATTAACCGCCTGTAACTTGTCCATCGACTAGATTTATATGGCAAAAAATTCTAGAAATTAGAAGAACCATTGGGCTACAAGCAAATTGGTTTTAATTAAAATTCAACAGCCCTAAATGGCTGGTACATCATGGGGATTAAGTTTGAAAATTTGGGTATAATTTGATGAAAATTTCTCTTCAATGACCAATTTAGGGCGCTTGGGTTTGCTGATATTCCATTGATTTTTTAGGCGACCTAAGTATGTATACTGTCGCATAGAGCTCATAAATACAGATTTTGCCGTGCTCGGTGTAATCCTCCATAATTTTTTAAAAATAAAAAAACAGCAAAATAGTTTTTCCAAGATATCTTGAAAACAAGAGCTGATGGAGAAAAAAACCGAGACCAGTTTTGGAATCAGTGCACAAAACAGAATCACAATTTGTCATCAATAAGGTTGGACCAAAATGGCTGTTGGCCAGTGTTATCATTCAGACACTAGTATAAAAATGTTTAATGCAAATGGGATGAGGGCAGCATATGCATATTGATGAAACTATGCATTTCTTACAGTTGGCTGGATTCTCCTTCAGTAAAGCGCGTTGTGATATAAGACATACATATTTTCGCTTCTTCAGGGCGCCAAAGCACATAAAGCTGATGGTTTGCCGACACGTAAAGATTGACAGGAATACACAATATTTCCAAGTGTCTGAAAAAAATCGCAGAGTTAAATCTGCGTCCGTGTGTTCCAATTGATCGTTTTACCGCATAGTCATCATTTGACATGTGCTCCAACGTAGTCTTGAATAGCCTGACCAATGCATGATGTTCGCGAAGTGAAGTTGGTGCAGATCATGAAGAATAACTCTTTTCATTTTGATTGAAGTACATTTGTAAGAATTTATGCTGTAAATCTAGCCTTGAATCTTAAATGCCGGATTAAATTCGTGTTCTTGCCCCCAATGAAGTCATTTGAATGAGGGATGAAAAACCGGCACGGAGTTAAACCGCCCGGAGCCGGAGTCTCCGTTATTTTTAAAAATCCCGAACCGAACCTGAGCCGGAGCTGAATAAATTTTTCTAGCCGATCCTGGAGCCAAACCGACTAAAAAAAAAAATTGAAAACTGTTCGGTTCAAAAATATGTTTCTACTAAATTTGTTCTAGAATCTATAAATTTCCAATTCACGTAAATGAACTCATATAGGTTTTTGTAAGTTTAAATATTCGTACATATTAAACAGTGCTTAGAAAAACGTTCTCATGTAAATTCAATCCCACTTCTACAACTGGAGTCCTGGGATTCAAGTTATAAACGTGATGTTCAAAAGGAACTAATAAATTAAAGCATGATATTCATCTTCTAATAAAATTAAATCTTTCTAAGTAGCAAGGAAATAATGAAAAGTGACTAATATTAAATATGGCAAACGACTGCATTGATTTTTCTGGGCATTTAAAGTTTGCTTAAAAATTCGAATGTATTAAAGCTTTGGAAACACTAATTCAGTAGATCCCGGTTCCGGTATAGTCACAAGTTCTTTCGGCACCTTCCTACCTCGTTAACTTTCGTTCAATGAGATTTGCTTTTGTTTGATCCGAAACTTTTTTCTATACATTGTGTTCGGTTTGGGCTTAGGTGTGGTATGTTAAATATTTGAAAGGTTCGATTCACAGGACAGGACAGGTCGTTAAATCAGTCAGTAAATGATCCTCTTATAAAGCTTGCGTATTTCGATTTATTTTTTCAAGTTTTTAAATTAACAACGAAACATCTGCATATGTAGATAGCGTCTTCCACAGTCTCTTCTGGTTTCAACACAATCCATGTGTGAGTGTGTAAGTGTATATAACATATAAATTAAAGTATAGCCCTATGTGTATATGTGACAATTTGAACTCAAGTTTGGTTTTCAACTCCATTTTCTTTTATTTTATCAAAAATCATGTGTACTCTTCCTTATACCAACTGCCTAGCCTAATCAATTACAATCAGTTTACTAAAGCGTTCCCTGAACGCATCTAACTAACGCTAAACCATCGACGATTCCATTACCCCCCTTTTCGAAACTCGACTGTGAAAATGTTTCATTTTTGGTTGCTTCCTTTTGCGTGGTATGTCTATTTCGGTTTCATCAATTTTTTTTGTTTGTTTAACACAGCCAATCAACAATGCCTCCTCCTAAACCAACTAACTTGCGTTTTCATTCCAAAGAATATGAAATTTGTGGTGTGTATGTGTGTGGTGTGTGTGTGTGTGTGAAGTCTATTTCGTACAAAATTGTGCTATTTGTTGTTATTGTTTAATAACTATTTGTTTAGGCTGTTGTTTTAGAATTTGTTATAACTTTTGTTTAAATGCTAATATATTTGTTTTTACTTTTTGGGCACTACTCATTACGGTTCAGGGCTTTCATTTTGTATGTTTAGTAAATAGTTTTGTTTTTTAAATATTTTGTTTTTTTTTTTTACAAATTTGTTGTTGTGGTAAGTATGTTGTTGTTGTTTGTAGGCTTTTATGCACGGGTACAGGGCGTTGCATTTATGTTTGTGTGTGTGTGTGAGTGTGTGTTTTGGTACAAATTTATGGTACTAAGTTGCGTAAGAAAGAAACTATGTACAAATAATATGTATTAAATCTCAAACTATTTACAATACACAATTAAGCTTAACTTATGTGTAAGAAGTGCGCGGTTTACTTATAAAATTAAGTGGTTTTTCTGGCTGTATAATTCGTAGCTAATAATGGTAATAAATTTATTGATTTCGAAATTTTTAAGTAGTTTTTGTGTGTTCTGTTTGTTTGTTTTTTTTTTTTGTAAATATATATATGTATGTATATATATATATGATTTTTGTCATGCTTATAAATTAATTAATTTCATTAATTTTCATTAAATGCTTAAATTCATTAATGCACTTTATATGTACTTTTGTGTTGCTGTTGTGTGTGTGAAATTTTTGCTATTATCTTAATCCCTATATATAAATATATAAGTGTATATATGTAGAGATATAATGCTAAATGCAGTATACTTGTGTATATTGAATTTGTTGTTCTTGGTTTTTTTATTTTTATGTTTGAGGTTTTGTCAGTATACAAAAAAAAAAAAAACTAGAGCAAAACTAAGGGGAATATTATTTTAATTTAGTTTTATTTAATGTTAGCCTCTTCAAAAAAAAAACTAAACTGCTTGAAATTGGGGAAATTTAGCTAGCAGCATCTACAAAATGTTAAGTATTTTCCTTTATTTACATATTTTTAGGCTTTATGCTATAATACGTTTTTATTTGAACTTAACGAGAGGTATTTCTATTTTCCCAAGTGTTAATATCGCCATTCCTTTCATTATGCATTATGTTACATTATGTGTCGTTGTTTTTGTTTTGTTTTTCATTTTTATTTGGAATTTTTTTTGCATTATAATAATTTGTTAAATTTTAAATACTTTTAATACAAAAAAAAAAAACTTTAACTAAATAAATCTTTACAGAACTTATAGAAGCACCACCGCTGCTAGAACGATCAGCGCTTGGTTGTTGTAAAATCTATTAAAAAAGAGGGCAGTTGCCCACCACAACGTTGGAAGAACAGATGCACAAAGACAACTTAAGTGGGTTTCGATTAATTATGCTATTATTAACCCTTTTAACAGAGTCTTCACATGTCAAAATCACTGGGTGGTTACTTTTTCGCAGTTTGTTTTTGGCATTCTCCAACTTCTTTAAGAAACCCGGCATCAGACCCCTAAATTCTGTAAGAAGAAACTTCTGTAAGCATCACCTCATACCAAATTTTTTAAATAAAGTCTAGGTTCGCGTTCCATGCGTACTTTTGTGCTTGCAACACACAGCGATAACAATTTAAACCTCTTTTTGAATGGTTCAAGATAAAAATCTACAAAACTCGACAAACAAAAAACCACGATTTGAAGTACCATTTTTACATACACCCACGAACCATTCAAAAGGCCATAGATTAAATAATCAGCTTTACAACGGCGATCAGTTACACAGCAGTCAGTTTGTTAATTTTAACGTATTAGTATTGCGGAATGTTAACTTTGCCGAATTTTGGAGCAAAAAGTTATTTTTTGCATTTAATTCAATTTTGTAAACCATGATGGAATTGGTTCAAAATAATTCGAATAATATTTAAAAGCTACTTTGAAAGCGAAAATAGTTAAGTTGAATTAAAGGAAGCATGATCTAGGTTGATCTAGGTGATTAATTCAGATAAGTAAAAAACACAACCTCTGTTCGCAACATGGTCCTTGAATTCGTTTTACATGACATCAGGCCTGTGCTGGATTATAAATTTCCAACCATCATTTCGCTCACTTACTTTACAACTCTCATAACTCAATAAACACGATTGTTTTCTGAAAGATTCAAAAATATTCTCTGTCTCGTGTTATATATTTTTTAAAATTTTCATATTGAAGTCTTTTATGCGTTCTGTTTGAGAAGAGAATATGTCTCTATTTCATTTTACAGATTCCCGCAAGAGCATATATGCAGAGCAACATTATATTTAAAAAAATTCCTTAATGATCTTTTTTAAATTTTTATTATTTTATTAGATTCGAGCTCATTTCGTCGGGTTTAAATCCATTGGAAATTTACTACATCGATTATTTTGAGTTATGCCAGTCTTAAATTTAGTGAGTGAAAGTGAAGGGTGATTTTTTAGCTTTTATCTTTTTGGCAACACTGGCTTAAACAGCTCACGCACGTTTCGTGTTTTGTTTCACTGTCAAACATCTTCAGTTTGGTCTATAATTTAACCATGAATCGTCTTACAAACGAACAACGCTTGCAAATTATTTAATTTTATTATTAAAATGCGTGCTCTGTTAAGAAAGTTCATCGCGAGCTTCTTCCATTTTATGGTCAGTTTAATCCGAATTGTGACTAAATTTCGCACCAAATTTACATTGTTGGGCATTAAACCACCAACACGCTTACGTAGAGTGCGAACTGAAGAAAATATCGCAGCTGTATCGGCCAGTGTTAATAACGACCATAAATTATCGATTCGTCGCCGTTCGCAGCAGTTGGGCCTCTGTTAGTCAACAACCTGGAAAATTTTGCGGAAGGATTTAGGTGTGAAGCCTTTTAAAATACAGCTGCTGCAAGAATTGAAGCCGAACGACCTACCGCAACGTAGAATTTTTGGTGAATGAGCTCTTGGAAAGTTGGCCGAGGATCCACTTTTTTACCCAAAAAATTGTGTTCAGCGGCGAAGCTCATTTTTGGCTCAATGGGTACGTAAAATAGCAGAATTGTCGATTTTGGAGTGAATATCAGCCAGAAGCATTGCAAGAGCTACCAATGCATTCAGAAAAAGTCACAGTTTGGTGCGGTTTATGGGCTGGTGGCATCATTAGACCGTACTTCTTCAAAGATGATGCGAATCGTAATGTAACTGTAAATGGTGAGCGCTACCGTGAGATGATATCCAACTTTTTTTTCCCAAAATGCAAGAGCTTGACTTGCATGACATGTGGTTTTAACAAGACGGTGCCACATGCCACACAGCACGCGCAACAATGGACTTATTGAGAGGCGAGTTCGGTAAACATTTTATTTCACGTTCGGGACCGGTCAATTGGCCGCCTAGATCGTGCGATTTAACGCCTTTAGACTATTTTTTGTGGGGCTATGTTAAAGCTCATGTCTATACAGACAAGCTCGCTTCAAGTGACGTATTGGAAGGCAACATTGAAGCATTTATTCGTGAGATACAAGCCGAAATGTTGGAAAGAGTATGACAAAATTGGACTAATCGGATGGACCATTTGAGGCGCAGTCACAGTCAACATTTGCATGAAATAATCTTCAAACATTAAATTAAATGGACCGAACCATCGATTCAAAAAGATTTCGCATGCAAAAAATCACCCTTTACTTTTCCAATATAAAAATTTCGACTTTCTTAAAAATTGAAATACTAAAAGATCGATTCAAATAGAAAATGGCAACTTACTTCCCTTGAAAGGTACTACTGGGGAAATGCAACCCTCAAGCGGTAAAATCCTAACCAAATTTCTAAGCTAGTTCCCGACACACATGACAGAATTAACAAAAATCTATCTTTAAGAAATTACAAGTATTTTCCAGTGTGAAAAAAATAGATTTTAAATTGGCCAATACCATCAATAATTAGCTGGCTCGAGGTCTCGTTAAGCTTGAGAACAGCGCTAGCTACCAGTACCCTATTTATGTGTGTGTGTCCTCAATTTGGCCTTGCCATGTTAGTGAGAGAGATTTCCTCTCCACTTTTAACACAGTGACCTATAGTTTGAGAAAAGTACTAGCAATAAGACTTTGGAAATACATGAGCTACAAGACTTAACAAATTTTTTTGGATACAAAAATTTTACCAAGCAATCTTTGGTATTGATTGTACCAAAATAGTAATGTAAAAAGTAAAATTGGCTATACAGCTCCTCCAACGGGGCCAAGCTTCTCTAAAATAGTACGTGTTTTAATTAAGGCAATCCTGTAAAATTCTGTTCAAGGTTCGGTCCGGCGGCTCAAACGCCTTTGTTAAGTCAAAGCTTTGATTCTCGGACCATTTCTTGTACTTATCGAACCTAAGGTTTGGGTTCGAGACTTGGTTCATAGATTCTTAGATAGTTGACAGATTTTTGAATAAATTTTTAGTCAGAACTTTAACATATTTTTGTTCAGAACGACACATCTAGTCGAACGTCAAACTGTACTCTAATGGACCACATTCAATATGGATATTATTCATATGTTCTTTACAACGGCTTCCAAAAGTGATTGGTCTTTCAAAATAGTCACCTATTGACATGATATTTGTTTTGTCGTTTTTCAACTTGACTTGAGCCAATTTTGGAAATGATTTGTAATGATGCTTGCCTCCGTCATAGTTTGGAAGAAGTTAAAAGTGATTGTGAGGAACCGATTTTCTTTTCTTTGGTTGAGGGTCCAGTTAGGGAAGTTGCAAACTTAGAAAGTTCGGTCCATGGTCCGGTTCGAGGGACTTACAAAACCCGAACCAAATCGGTTCTTCGGGGTTTGGTTTAGGACCGGTTTGCAACATTGGTTTGAATAACACTCCTCCAAAAATACTAATTTAATGTTTTTAAAATCTTTTATTCATTTTTTGATTTCAATCGAATCTTTTATTATTTCTGTCACCTTGGATACTTTTTTGAAGGTGTCTCGTGAAACCAGCTCCCAAAGGCTGACATTTCAAAATTTATTTTCTAGAAAAATTTCACTGAGAACTGTTTAATTGTTGCAGTTTTTTATGCTTGAATAAAGATTTTGTACCGTCGAATCGCATGTTACACCATAAGGTAGGCATTATACGCCAACATCCATTAAATGAACCCAACCAATCCGTTTTTTTGTGGTTTTTGATTGTGAAATCGGTTTCTCACCAACTCTAAAACACTTACAGAATGTCGGAGATCCTTTGATGAGATCGCACGCCCCCAATCCACTGGGAGACTGTGCACCACCATTTAGCTTCTCCATGAAAAAAGCACAGTCATTGCAATCAAATCACTTTATAAGGATCACTTGTTCGTCTCTCTGTTCGGTTTTGGATCTGCTCCATTGGACTTTATTCTAAGCTTACTCAGAACATTTTGTGGAAATTAAAGAAATTATCTTTAATATGGTACACGGGCGTTTACAAGTGGTACCTCCTAGCAAAACACAAAAAGCTGTTAAAACTTAGTACTCAGACCAGCTAAATTATTCGACAGAGTAATAGACAGTATATAGGGTCCAGTGTGACACCTCAATGTCAAAATACCAGCAAACGTTCACACTGTTGTTTCTATTTGAGTTTAATTAAGTGTAATTTAAACTGTTCAATGGATTTTTTCTTACCAAAATTTGTCTCATATTTTCGTACCAAATTATCGATCGCTCTAGATCGTAGCTTTGGTTTAGTTTGTTTTTAAGTGCGAAAGAAAATAAATGAACCAAAATAAACAGACTCTTGTTGTTTGTGTTTTGAAATATATTGTATGTAAATTTTTATTTAAACAGTAATTTAATAAAAATTATAAACTAAAATTTATTTCATAAAATTTGTATAGCATTTTTTTTCTTTTTGTTTGTATTTAAAAATTAAATATATATAACGATTGAACCCAACTTATGATGAAGAAAATCAAATCAAAAATCAATAAAAAATTACACAATAGAAAACGTTCAAAATTTTGCAGTGAATTGTGATACATTTAAATATTATTTATATATATATATATTGATACATACATATATAGAGACACGATAATATAAAAATGGTTTAAATTGTTAAAAAATTAGTTTAAACTTTAAACAAAACCTGTAAAATAGCCTTCACATGAATTGCAACGCCGACTTGTTTGCTTTATTTTTGCGCGCATTTCTTTATCCAAAATGTACAACTATAAAATAATGTAAAACGGCGCATAGTGAACAAATAGTAGATATATGTTTATATATGTATGTATGTACAGTGGTAAGAAAGCAAATCAAAAAGAGTGAATAAAACATCGAAGGTTCTTTATAGCAACAAATTAGCAACATTAGTATATAAAATTTAACAAATTATCACACTGAAAAAATTCAACACTAAATTTAAATATACATATTAAATATATATATATATATATGTGTGTATGCATGTATGTATGTCTGTACGTGTGTGTTCTTTTTATATAGTTTCCCGTTCAAATTGTATACATTTTGTTATGCCATTAAATTTAAAGCCTAGCCAACCCCACGCCTCTGCGAATGTCATACCATAGAATATATATATGTATATATAATGTGTATATGTCTATCAATTTAACAACATCATGAAACGCTTTGCCAGCTTACATATGGTTTATATAGCTCTTAGATCTAAGTTTAATATATTTAAACGTAATAAATATGCTTTGTTTTTGTATAATTTTTAGCAGCTTTTTTTTGTTTTGTTTTTTGAAAATATTTAACTATGTAGCATGTCTGGTAATTCTTTCTTTTTCTGACGAGGTTCCCTTTTTTAAAGTGTGTGTGTCTGTGTGTGTGTGTGTTTTACAATTAATATTTGCTAGTATTTAATAATAAATATATTTATGTATTTATATAGATTTGTTTTAAATAGTGCAGCTATTTAATATTAAATTTACATTTTACACTTTCCTAGGGGTTTTTTTTTGCGTTTTTTGTTTTGTTTTTCAAGGTTCTGTCCTGGCAGGGCAAGTTTTTGAAAAATAATTATGTTATTTATTTCCATAAATGCGTGGCGCAAGAAAACAGATTTCTTTGCTATAGCAGTTGTTGTTCTTGTTTCAGTAGCTATCCCAATTGATTAGGCATCTTAGGGTCACCTTGTAGCACTGCTGGTGAAGAAGTCCGCTGTGAGGGGGAAAAGGCGAGAAAGCGTTTCATTTCTAGTTCTGTCTACTTCAGCTAAATAAAAGCTTTACTTACGCGTCTCGAAGCTAAAACCCAGCGTTGGATCTGGTGGCGTATTGAGCATTGCATTGTTGCCATTGCCGCTACCCGTGGGCGTGACATTGCCCATCACATTATTTGTACTATTCCCACTGCCATTGCCGCCGCCGCCTCCAATCATTGGTCCCTGTTGCAGCGGACTTTGTGGCGTCTGTCCACGCTGAACTACTCCGCCCGCACCGGCTCCACCAGCGCCACCAGATGCCGCTGCAGCTGCCTGCTGGGCACGCACACTAACCACAGCTCTCAGTCCCTGCTTAACAAATTCCGAATTGGCAGTGCCGCCTGCGCCTCCGTTACCGCCATTACCCGCTGCAAATAGTCCAAGAAAATCAATTTAAATAAAAGATTACATTGTTCAAGCATTGAAATAGTTTAGCCCACAACATAACATTATTTTAGTCACAATATTTGGGGTTTCTTTTTTTGCTCAAAATCTAAGACATGTAACATAAAAATACATATTTTAAAATATCACAAACATACAACAGAAATACAAAGGTTACAAAATCAAACATTTATCTTAGAGACAAACACATAAAACGTTTTGGGATGGGAGGATTTGGGGCAGAGAGTGGACTAGAGTTTCAGTATTCACTTCAACAAATTAAAATACAATTTTAGAGTTTTGGTGATGTGAATACTTAGCTTGTAAATAAAACAAAATAATTTATTATTCTGCCAAAACCAAATAGAAATGTGACAAATTGAAATTAAAATCTTAAAAATCTAATACATTTATTTTTTTGACAATTTCAAACGAGTATTAAAACAAGAAGATAGGAATATTGTTATCTATGCTAAGCAAGGGCTGTCCCTGAAGTAGATGGTATAACCGCAAATAGTGTTGTATTAAAGTTGAAACAGTCTACATTTTTATGCCATTTCCGAATCATTATTAAAATTGAAAGAAGTTGAAATTCAGTTGAACAAATCCCAAAACTAAACTAGGTTCAACGGCATAGCTTAAACGAAGTCGTAAGAAATTATTAACTGTTAAGGATTTAGAAATAAAAAAGTTTAACTTCAATTTATTGCTAATGGCTTGAAAGTACAAGAAGGGCGACGTGATATTGACTGGCCTCAATGTTAGTTTAACTTAGTTTAGTTTAACCATCATAGTACCGTTCACTAGAAAATACAAGCCAAACAGAATGAGGCCAATACGCCTATCCGGCTGCCTCATTACACCAGAAAAAGAAGTCAAATACCTCGGCGTTGTCTTAGACAACAGACTGAGATTTGACAAGCACTTAGAGTAAACACTCAGCAAGTACACTAGAGCACTATTCAACTGCAGGAGCATAGCCGGAAAATCGTGGGGCATGGCACCACACATACTCCGATGGCTATACCTCATGGTTGTGAGACCGATGCTCACTTATGGAGCTGTTGTGTGGGGAGATAAGAGCAAACCTCCTCACAGTAAGGACGCAGCTGCAAAAACTGCAAAGGCTGGCATGTATATGCATGACTGGAGCCATGCGTACCTGTCCGACAGCGGCAATCGAGGTTTGAGGGGCTGGAACACCCCCACATACCATCTGCCTGAAGAAAAAAGCAACACTAAAAGACAAGAAGAGGGTGGTAGAAACCCCCTAGTAAGCCCTCAGAGACTCTGAAAAGCTGGAAAATGGAAATAACCAATGACAGAATTTCACTGTACACCAAAGTAATAAGAGAATGGATCTCACTCAGAAGAAACATATAAAATACCACACAAATTATGTGGTATACAGACTGAAGTGGGCGAGAAAGAGATATCTGAACCAATGGGAGACCGTAAATGGAGAAGACTACCATAATAGAGAAATAGCTATCCTCTCGATAAAGAGCGCTTAGCGAAGTATAAGTTCACTCTAAGCTAGTCTTAGACTAAGGCAGCAGGAACAACTTGCCATACGACACAACAAATCCCCGAAAACGAATTGCCGATAACTGCCAGGGTGCAGCCACCGTCCAGGCCCTATACCAACACACAATGAGGACTCCTAAGAAAGGAAGAGTTACGCTTAGAACAGCCTTCTGGGTATACATCAGGGGTCATGAGACAAGCTAAAGCATTAATAGTGAACACGACCTCAAAAGGTTCCAAAAGTTAATCAACAAGGAAAGAAAGCCCTCAGGATTCTGACGGGCTCACAGGGCCACTGCTGACTGCAGAGCCACATGCACAAGTTGGGAATAACAAACACCCAACTTTGCAGATACTGTGAGGAGAAGGAGGAGTCCTCTGAACATATACTAGCACACTGCAATGCCCTAGCGAGGAGCAGACTCAGCAGATTTGGGAAACACATTCTACACCCAAGCAGTATCAGTAACTTAGAACCCACAAAAAGTCTGGCTTTTGTACAGAAAATAGGGCTACTAGCAGAGCTGTAAACTCAGTAGGGGGGCACAATAGACCAAAATTGGTCGCGGTGCACCACTTCCCCAACAACAAATAATAAAAATAGTTTAACTGTTTAAAGTATAACGACCCACAGCCTATTTACATAGACTTGACAAATGTGCTGTTAAGCGTAAAATTAGTTCTTAGCTGCAAACATGCTAAATGTTAAATGTGGCGAAATCGCTAAGCTGCATTTACACCTATCATATATCTGTCATAATTTTTATCAAATAGAATCTATTCTATTTCATGAAAGAAGGCTAAATTGTTTCAATATTTAGAGATAAAAACCGATATTTGATTTGCTATAACACTATCGTCAGAGAGTCTCTTTGGAAATATATAACATGTCTAAGCAGTTTTACTTTTGTTTCTTCTTCACTTAATTTTTGTACAAAACTTCTCGTTACTTCTTATATTCGTGGATTAGGGTTGTCGATATATCTCAAAATATCAATATCAATATTAACAAACATCCAAAATGTTCAATGTCGATATTTCATATATCGCGTCCAAAAAATTTCGGTATATCTTTATTTTCAAAATATACTTATAGTCAGATTTATTTTTTTTGTTTTGCTTAATCTTAAAAAGCCTGACCTAAATGATATAACAATTTAGGCAGGCAAATGTGTATATTAGTGAGGATATTTTTGTCGATATCTCCAATATATTTTCTCTATATATCGTTGATAAAAATATTGATAATCGCCGACATCGGCATACAAAATATCATATCGGAATAACCCTTATCGTCCAACCAAAATATTGATATATCGATAAAATATTGACAACCCTGCCGTAGAGGCATTTAGGAAGGGTTTTCTTAAATGGGAGTATTTCATTCCGATTTATTTGTTCCATAAAGTTTACAAGCCCTATTTTAATAGAGATCAGTCCAAAAAAAACCTTTGGCTTTGTGAGTTGAATTCAGTTTTGTTGGGCCCATAGAGCCTCTACACGGAACTTTATTGAGAGCGGCTAGAAAATAAAGAGTCGATTTTTCGAAATTGAAATAATATTTCCACAGATCTTTGAAACCTAATTTCATATAGACTGGCCCAACTCGCCTTGAACCCACACTCTTTCAGATCCTAGGAAATTGGAAAACTGTTTTTCCACTTATTTGCTTTATAGAGCTTCAATACCGAAGATTTCAAGACCAGATCGGCTTAAACTAAGGTCCACAGGCAAATATTTGCCCAAATTTTGATGAAAAATCACTAAATAGGCAAACTTAGAAACTTGGCTATTTTTGATCAAATTGTTTACGAATGAACCAGTTGTAGTTTTATTTAGAGAAATTTTTATGAAAATTTGGGCAAATTATTTGCCTGTGGGACCTTAGCTTTAGAAGTAACTATTGGACTTGAACCCAAAATTTAACCGTACCTTCCAACTGTAGAGAATTATTTTCCTATTTATTAGGCCTTGAAAACCCACCCTGCTAACCATTTCCCGCTCGTTGGGGAGAATTTTCCAGAATGGGAATGGCACCTTTCAGCTTATTTTCTTGGATTACAAACCGTGAGAGTTACAAGTCAATTGGATGAAAAATAGCTTTTTTATTCCAAACTTTTCGGCCTTTTCCTTATGGGAGGATTTTCCGAAATTGGGAAAATACTTGTACAATTATTTCGCATACTTCGAAATGATAACTTTTCTGGGCATCCCTTGGGAATGCCTAGTTCTTGGGTTCTAGTGGAGACTGCTGTCCGAATTTCAGCTTTCTATTTCGTACCGTGTTTAAGCTCTGAGAGTGAAAACGGGTGTTTTGCACTGCCTGAAGCAACGTTTGGCCAATTAATCAAAAGAGAATGTGTTTCATCTACGCGAGGGCTAATATAAATGATTCCATGATCTCATTTTTCGGATCTGAACCCTAATATAAATCGATGATAAAAGATTTGCCATCTATGAAAAAGAAGCAGAAAAAGTACAGCCTTCGGATAAACGGAATACCAATACTTGCGGGTCTTTAAACTTCAAAACTACAAATACTCGTATGCTTTGAGTCCTTCTCTTAAACAAGAATGACAAAGCTTAGAGGCCAGATGACCTCCAGATAAAATATTCCTTATCAACTGTTTAATACTCGTTTCAATTCAAATTTCATAAATAAAAATAAAAATTAATATTCGAAAACATTTCCAGCTTCTTTTGGAAATTGATTTAGCGACTTGGTTTCTGTTCTCAAGGAATCTTCATCATATCGCTAATACTTTACAAGGATGGGACGCCTAATTTCATACTAAATATATTTATAAGCCTAAAATGTTTACTTTGTTTATTGTTTGTGTTGGGTTATATACAATGATTATACACGCAAATGTGTGGGGTTTGGGTTAGCGGGGGGTGTGGTAATTTCCAGTCATGTATTTACAAAACGTGTAGACCCCAAATGGATTATATACACATATATTGGGTGGAATTATGGTGATCGGCGTGAGAGAAGAGAGAGAGAGAGAGAGCACACGGGCTTACCGCTCTGAGCTCGACCATAGAAATCATTCGCTGCCTGTGGCTGCTGTTGCTGCTGTTGCTGTTGGGCCTGCCCATAGCCAGCCAGGGCTGCAGCATAGTTGTTACCGCCGCCGCCTAGGCCAATGATGCCATTACCACCGCCACCGATACCCATCATGGCTGGATGTGGATGCGGGGAGATGCTTAGGCCGTTCATAAGCTGTTGCTGCTGATGTTGTTGCTGATGTTGTTGCTGTTGATGATTGTTGGCGGCGGAGGCGGTATTATCTGTGTGGCTGCTGTTGTTGGTGTTCGTGCCAGGAGACGAACCAAAGCGTGGCGAGCCTGTTTTGGTTAAGCGTTTGGGTTTTGTTTTTGGTTTTTGGTTGGCATTTTTTTAGTTAAAACTAGATTAGGGTGTGTGTGTGTGTTGTGTGTTGTGTATGTGTGAAAAGCTGTCTGTGTGTGTGTGTGTGTTTGTGGATGTTTAGTACATGGCTTCTATTAGGTCTAAGACAGTGTTTGTAAACTAATTCATCAAGTTATCCTATCAAAAACTATCATTTTTTGGGAAAATATTAATTTTTGCTGATAAATCGAAATTGAATAATTGAACTAGATAAACTCCCGGAACTAGTTCATTTTTTAAAAGTCTAGTTCAATTTTGGTGTTTAAATTAAAATCTTTAAGAGCCGAACAAATAAATAAATCGATTTAAAGCTTAGAACTTAATATTTGGAGTTAATTTAAGCAAACATTTTGATATCAAGGTTCATGTGAACTAGTTCTTAAATATACTTGAAACTGGTTATCTTATTAAATTGTTTTTAAAGCAGTGATTGTGACGGAGAAAGTGGGCTTTATTAAAGCTAATAACAATATTACGAACCGAATATCAGTTCAATAGCGTTAATATCAACAAACTTGGTGAACTAAAATTACGAATACGAAACTAATTTCAACTCAGTAGCATTAGAAACAACAAAGTTGGAGCAAATCTGTCAGATCGGTTATATGGCAGCTATATAAAATATTGCTCTAAATTGAGTGAATCATTGTCTTTTTTTGGGGTCCAAAAAATTAGTACAAACCAGAGAAACAGAGTTATATGAACTAGTTCATAATACGAACCCATTTAGAATGACAAATTGTAGCATTTTTTACTTTGGTAAAGCGTCCTTATAACGAATTATTGTTACAAATGATACTTCTTCTGTTATCTAATTAGTTTTTAAATGGGTTTAGGAACTAGTTTACAGCATGAACCAGAGACAACAGACGGTTATATGAACTAGTTCATAATAAGAACCCATTTAGAATGACAAATTGTAGCATTTTTTACTTTGGTAAAGCGTCCTTATAACGAATTATTGTTACAAATGATACTTCTTCTGTTCTCTAATTAGCTTTGAAATGGGTTTAGGAACTAGTTCACAACATGAACCCATTTCAATAACTCTGGGATCGCAAAAAACTTAAGTAATTTTTTACAGTTTTTGTAAAATTGATGGTAAACTAGTTCACTTTTGTCTCATATATAATTTAAATTTACATTTTGATTTTGTTTTGTGAACTAGCTCATTTCTTCTAGGAACTAGTTTACAAAATGAACCTTTTCCTTGATTCTAAATATTAAGTTCTTTTCGCTTTTTCGATATTTTTGATTCCTTTCCCCCATTTAATGCTACTTTATCTCCCCACTCACCTGGCAAATGTTGTGTGGCCTGTGGCACACTGCCCTGTCGCTGCAATCGTTGCAGTTGCTGCTGCTGGAACACATTCACATTGCCACCGTACGGAGACTGCGGACCACCGAATCCTATGCCAGGTCCACCAGTGCCATCTGGTGTTGTGGCTCCTCCACCCGCCTGCGACTGGAACGAGTTCTGACGCTGTAGGGCAGCTGATGCTGGATTACCACCAACCACGGGTCCCACAGCTCCGGGCGAGTTTAGGCCACGTCTCTGCTGATTCTGCTGTGGATATTGACGCGCATTGTACGGACTACCGCCCTGGACGCGCGGGGAAATGCATGAAAAGGCATTAGTTGTGATTGTGGGATTCAAAGTAGGCCAAATACATACCTGGAGTTGGGCTATCAACATGGGATTATGCTGCTGCAGTGTGCGTCCTGCATTGCCGCCGGGCAGAGGACCACCCGGCCCTCCTGGTACACCACCCCCACCAACAACTGGTCCATTGCCTCCAGTGTTCCACTGCTGTGGACTATTCTGCATGCCCGGTGATTGTAGACCAGAGTTGGAACCAAATGGTGTGTTGGAACGAACACCTTCGCCCACTTGTTGCTGCTGTTGTTGTTGTTGCTGTTGTTGTTGCTGCTGCTGTTGGTAGGCCAACTGTTGCTGTTGGGCATTATTTTGTTGCTGGTTGAGTTGTTGCTGCTGCTGAGGCGATAATCGTTGAGCTGTCTGAGGGAACTGTGGGGCATAGCCTGAATGGGAAAAAATATTTTAGTAATCAAAGACAAAAATCGCATAAAAAACTTACCTTGATTGGGCTGCGGACTGTAAGGTGTACTGCGTCCTGGACTCAATTGTTGCTGCATTAGAGTCTGGGCAAAATTTGGACTCAATTGGGCGTCTGAGGGCAGATTGGTGCGTGAGAGTGAGACATTGGGTGCCACAGTGGCATTGAGTAGGGAGCCAATGTTGTTGATGCCCGCATTAATGCCAGCTAAACACGAATTCGGAGTAGAGTCCAGGATTAAAACAGAAATAAATTGACTTTTCTCATACTCACTGGCATTGTCGGGCACCAGCAGCTGTTGCTTCTGTTGCTGTTGCAGCAAACGCTCCTTTTGCTGGTGCGCCAGCTGTTGTTGCTGACGCATATTGCGCAATTGTTGCTGGGCGGGCAGGACCACACCGCCGCTGGGCGTGGCCACAGCATTCATGGGGCCACGTCCACGTGCTGGATACATGGGCGGTGGTCGTTGAAACACTTGATTGCGCATGGCCTCGATTCGTTGCATGAGATGTTGTTGTTGCTGTGGATTTTGCTGCTGCTGCTGTTGCAGTTGTTGCTGTTGCTGCTGCAGGCTAAGCATGCCCGGATAGGCTGGCGGTTGTTGGAGATGCTGTTGGCGCTGTTGCTGCTGCTGTTGGGCCACTTGCTGGGCAAGTAATTGCTGCTGCTGTTGCTGCTGCTGTTGGTGTTGCTGCTGCTGGTGCTGGGCCATGAGCATGTGTGGACCCAGATCATGACCAAAAGTAACAGATTCTACATCAAGCATAAGGGACTTTTGTATATCGCTAATGGCTGAGGCTGCCGATGGGGCATTGGTCACAATGGGTGTATCAACGGGATAGTCTTCCATGAAACTATCCAGAAGCTTGGATAGCTCTGGATCGCCATCACCCAAAATGGCAGCAGCGGCGGCTGCTGCTGCGGCTGCCGCTGCTGCAGCGGATGAAGTGGAGGCCACTGTGGTAATTGAGGTAGTTGCTGTGGTTGCCAGTTGCTGTTGCTGCTGCTGGAAGGCCAACTGCTGTTGCTGTTGGCTGAGGTAGACATCGTTTGGCTGCTGCTGTTGTGGTTGTTGCTGTTGCTGCTGGGGAGGATTATTTGCTGCCTGCTGCTGCTGCTGTTGTTGCTGCTGCTGCTGTTGTTGTTTGCGTTGTCGATTGGCAGCCGCCTTGGGACCAGTGCTGCCAGCACTGATCAGATTACCCGGCGCTGCCAATGAGCTGCTTACATTGTTCACCGTCGAACTGGTGATATCGGGTAGCGTCTTCACCTGCAACGGTTGCTCTGGATTCGGGGCTTTGGGTATCTTTGGCGGATTTTGCAACAATTTCGCCAGCATTTTGTTCTGGGAACATAGTTTGCTGGGCTTATCTTCGGAACGCTTGGCGGAAATATCATCATCGGGTTCGTTCAGTGAACGCTTGCGACTCATGGGCGGATCACTTTGTATCTTGAGCATAGCCTTGAGATCTTCGTTGCTCATGTTGTTCGTATTGGGTCCGCCGCGTAGCAAGCCATGGCCATCGTCTTTCTGCAGTTGACGCATCAGTTCACTTTGACGAGCATTATTGAGACCACCACCCACTCCGGGTAGACCAGAGCCATCATCGTCCTCGCTTTTTTCGTTGAGAAGCTGACACAAAAGAAGGAAAAGAAATGGGATTATAAATAAGCTTTTCTAAAGTCAGGAAAGATCTTAGAGATTAACTTAAAACGGCTAAATAGAAAAAGTAGGTCTCAGCATTCCCAAAGTTAATATTTCTAAAGATATTTAATTACAAAAAATTGATTTATATTTCATATAAATTTTACTCCGATATGTCGAAACGGTAATTTTCAACACATCATTACTAGATTTTTAGTATCAATTGAAAACTATTTGTAAACGACGTTTTTCTTCGGTTTTCGGGCTTTTGTTAATACACCATTCACTTACGGGTTTTCATTTACACACGGTTTACTATTTACAATGTCAATACGGGCTTATTCCGTCTGTCTTGTCCATTTTATTTACAGCGTTTGTCTTCGTTCATCTGTCTGTCTACTACTCTCGGTCTTGCCACACGTTTTACAGTGTGACCATCTTCTCTTTCTTAAAAATACCTTAACGCCGTCAGTTCATATTAGTTCAGTGTGTTCGATTTCGAAAAGCGGATAGGCTGTGCTCCGCTCCGCTTTCTGTGTGTTCTGTATATAATTTTACCTTAAGCAACATGGGATTCTGTGAGTTGCCCGCCTTTTGCAGTAGACTCGCATTGGCTGCACCACGTCCCATGGCTGCCAGTGGTCCAAACATGCTCATTGGTCCACCCGGTTGACCGACCATTTTGAAATTGGCCCCAGGACCGCCGCTGAGTTTCTCCTCCTCGCTGCTCTCCTGCTTAAAGTACTGAAATTGTTTTGTTGTCAAAAAATGGAATTAACATATTTCGTAAGTATTCACCTTCTCATCGTCGCCCAATCCTATGCCGCCTCCGCCCAAAGCACTGACCAGACTCTGTGATTTGGTAAGCAAATGACGTAATCTCTCCGAAGATTCCTGCTGCTGTTGTTGTTGTTGCGGGGGCGTCTGTTGCTGCTGCTGCTGTTGTTGTTGTTGTTGCTGTTGTGTCAACAGCAATCCACCCACGCCATTAGCCAGCATATTGCTGCTGCTGCTGTTGTTGTTGCTGTTGCTCTGCTGTTGCAGTTGATCCTTCTCTGGCTTAGAGTCACCCGCCTCATAGGACTGGAAATTGAAACCATAATTGCCTCCGGCACTGGCATTCGATTGTGGCGATGGCAAACTGGCAGCCGAATGTGAGGATATCTGATAAGGCGTGGCCGGAGAGGCACACACGGCCGGACTGAAACCATGCCCGGACGCGGGTCGCGGTGTACTGACCGGCGTGGCCACTGAGGCTCGTGAATTTGGACGCGAGTCCGTCCAGGCGCCCACACCGCCACTGGGATCCATATCAAAGGAGGAATGTGCCATTTCAAATTCGAAGGTGTCGGCACCGTAGAAGCTATGCTCGCCGGGTGCCGGGGAGGCGGTGAAAGCATTCACCAGAGTGGCCGCTGCCGAGCTGGCAGAGGAGGAAGCGGAACGCTGCTGTTGCTGCTGCTGCTGCAAGCCGGAGCCGTTGAGAATGGCGCTGCTCATGAGTGGTCCACCCACATTGGTGGTCTGAGTGCTGTTACCATTACCACCGTTGCCATTATTGTGTTGGCCACCGCCCACCAGTCCGCCCAGCAGATGGGTGGGCAGTAGAGAGGCGGCTGAGGCGGCGGAGGAGCTGCTATGCAGATTATCCATGGAGAGGTTGGCCAGCGAGGCGCCTGGTGACATGGCACACAGCTGACTGATACCGAGGCTGCTGCTGCTGCTTGCGCCTCCTACCCCTGTCGCCGCCGACGCCGCCGATCCGGCTCCCGTGTTGTTGCTATTCATATCGTTCTCCGAGTTGAGCAGCGTCTGCACGGACATAATGAAGTCACTCTCACCGGGAGTCTGGTTCAGAAACAGTCTCGAATTGGCCTTGACATGCATATAGACATCCGGTGCACCCAGGCGCAAGCGAAACGGACGCGACACCACATTGGAAATGTGCGATGCAGCCGATCCACCGCCTGCGCTGCCCGGCGAATGCACCGCAGCCGAGTCCTGGATGTCACGCAAGTGTGACTTTAGCATGGACAAATCGTGCGGATGACACAAATCCTGCCACAAGCGACCCACCCAAGTCTGCAAATGCTGTTTGAAGGGTTCTCGCAGTGCGGTCGGATCCAGGCTGAGTATTTTGCCATGAATGTCCAGCTTGAAGGTCATCTGTTCGATGGGTTGCTGCTGGACATGCTGCTGCATGTTGATCTCTAAGGGCGATTCGTCCTCGGGTCGGGTAATCAGGCAAAGCACTGAGCTGCTGGCATCGGCATCGTCTGAGGAGGAGAGAGGGAGAAAAAGCAATTAGAACCCTTGCACCAAACACACACAGGATGCCATCCAACTTACCCTTGACTGGCGCCGCTATCAACACCACCTCCTCGTACTTATCCTGCTGTCCGGCTTGCCTCAACGGCTTCTGATCCATGCCACCAGCCTCACAATTGGATGAGGTCTGTGTGGCCGTTCGCGTATCCTTGACTAGCATGCGTACCTTGGTGGAAATGCTGCGTTTCGATTTGGCCGCATTGCCACCGCTGGAACTGGAATTGGAGCCTGCCGACTGCTGCGATACATTGCCATTGTTCAGCTCATCCAGATCGCCCCAAACGCTGCCACCAGCTGAACCACCTGCTATTCCTCCTCCTCCGCCGCCGCCACCGCCGCCTCCACTGTTGCTGCTGCTGTACATGTTATTTATGATCGGCTCCAGTTTGGCGTGATCCCCCGCATACAGGTACATGTAGAGCGGCTGATGGTACAGCTCCTGTTTCTCATAGCCAATCAATTCGCGTATATTTTGCGTGCAGGACTCAATGATGCCGTTTGCGTTCACCTGCAACAGTACCCAGCCAACTGAGCTGATATAATGTTCGAGTGCCTCGAAGTATGCCGATATTTCGGGCACTTGACCGATCAATAATGAGGGTTCGGGTAGTGGAGGCTCTGTGGATGATACTTCACCCTGTTGCACCGGATGGATGGAGCAGTTGTCTGTGGCGCAGCGAGTGCAGCGTGTTGAGGTTGCTTGTGGTTTGCTGTTGTTATTGTTGTTGTTAGTGTTGTTGTTGGTCGTTGTCGTGGAGTTGTTGTTGTTGTTGTTGTTATTGGTGGAGGTTGAGGATATATCACGGCTGTGGCCTTTGTCACAAATACTACGATACTGCAAATAGAGAAACATGTAACAAAAAATTAATAACGAATTTCATGCTTGAATCAAGAATTTTCCAATGTCAAAGATACGATTCGAATGAAATTTATTAATCCAAGATCGCTTTAAATGCTCTCTCTTCGTTTAGTAACTTCTCATCCAACCAATTACAGCACGACTTAAGCTCGATTTTAAGTCATAAATTCTTAAGAATTTAAGAACGAGTCAATTTTGTTTACGAAAGAATGTCAAATTATTCGTTCTACTTTTGTATTTGGGTCACTCGTCATTCGTACTTTTCACACAGACGCGAGCCGAACAGTATGTGAATCGGTGAAGACGGCTGCAGTTTTTCATGGTCACTAACGCAAGCATATTATTCTGTCCCCTCAATTTGGCCGGCCCTGCACTAGCCCAATATTTGCTCACGTCATGCCTACGACTAGGGAAAGAGAATTCTTTTTCTCTGAGCTGTGACTTAGAAAAGGCCTCGGCATGCATTCGGCTCCAGTCGGTGTGAATAGCGATCTGTGTTCGGGCCAGGCGAGTCAATCGGTCATTTAAATCAACAGTTAACCCTTTTGCTTGTGGACATTTAGTGTTTGTGCTCGATTCTTGAAATGATTGTGGGTTTCCCCTTTTTCTAACACTTAACCCTAAATTCAAACATATTTACAATATCAATTGATAAGCGTTACACAAATTGAAACTGAAACTAATGGCCTTCACACTCTTCCTATACCTGAGACATACAGTTTGTAGTCCATATCAATTTTGTATAAATTCGCTAGTTGTCTCAAATTCATAGAAACTGAAATGCTAATATCGTCTTATGTGCGAACAGGTGAAGGCAATATAAAATACTAGAGCCTATCAAATTAATATTTTGGGTATTAATTTGATACTAAGAATATTAATTTGATACGCAGAAGTATTAAATTGAAACATTAATCAGTTTTTCGATTTATGCTCTACTTAACTATTCTTCTTCTTCCCATTTCAATCCTGCCAATTGTGAGATTTGAATCGCTCGAGTTGAACTTTTAAAGAAACTTAAATCTTAATGAAAATCTTTTTCTGCAGGCCTTATCAGAGATTGAGAAGCAGAAAATACTGATGGGGTTAGCGGTAAACGTGGACAAGACAAAGTACCAAGTATCCACGAGGAGAGGCTCTATTAAAAAATATTTACGATCGAAAGGTGAAAGACTTTGGGAAAAAGACTTTGCCAAGCTTTGTGTGAACAACTGGTGCCAGCTCGCACGAAACAGAAACGAATGCCGGTCATTAATAGCAGCGGCCGAGACCGTTGAGCGGTTGTGATAACCGAAAAAAAAGATCCATTAGGATCTGTTTCGGATGGATATTTATATCACATATATTGATCATATCTTTCGGAAAGATTTTCAGATACATTGGATGAAAATCTAAGATCAATCTAACATTAAATGCACTTTAAGAGAAAATTTTAGATCATCAACAAATATCCTTTTTTTCTGTTCAGTATCATAGAACGTAGATTTCTACTAGAATGATTTTGGGATTTGCTTTACTGCAGTTAAAAACAGGTAAAGATTGAGACATTGTCCATTCAATGATGCAAATATTGTTAAACGATTCTTAGAGTAGAGGTAGTCTGGTTAGAAGAGGTCACTAATGCATCTGTTTCGATCGTGATGACAAAAAACATACTCCCGTACGGAGCCGGCTAAGACAACACTGTTTAAGAGCAAAAGCCATAACAGGGAACCATAATCACAAAAGGTTCCACAAAAATCGATGTTCAGGGCCTCGATTATTTTCCAACATTTAAAAAAAATATCGATAAAAAATCGTTTGTAAATTTGACTGAGTTAATTTGTATTTATTTAATAGAGTTGACAAATTTAGCTGTCAACATAATAATTAAGAGAGAAAAAGAAGAAAGCAGATTATAATAATCTCGCGCTCCACCGAAATTAGAGGAAAATTTTATGACTCACATAAAGTTGGCGGAGGCAAAGATTTACAATTGCTGAGAAGGATAAGGTGTGACAAAATATTAAATACATTTACCGACATCGAACCCTCAGAAGCTAACTATTATATGCTAATCATTATATAACATGCATATGATTCGAAACGAGTCATGAGATTCGAAATTAGATCTACTTATATTTAGGAAAATTGAGCTCGGAACTGTCTTGTAGATCTAGGTGGGATGGAAAAATTAATTTGGCTCAGTTAATGATCCAAGGTTATAAAAAATTGGTCACCACGAGTTTTGCTATCAACGCTTCTCTGAGATTTTTATAATAACAACCCTTTTAACAAGGCTTAGTTTCAAAACGATAGTCGAACCTGCAGCGACACCGACAGATCACTGCATCTTCACCCAATTCAACCCAAGGGGGATAAAACATCTACTTAATATTATCCCCACTGAGAATCATAATTTGTTTTTACAGTCGTCTGCTTGTGCGAGCGGCGCCAGCCGGTATTTTCTCGTGCGTCGGAGTCTGGGAGCATAACTTTGTGAAGCTCAAACTTTGGATTACTACCAGAATGTAGCAAGACAGCACCTCCAACTTCCCAATTAATATATTTTCAATCTTTAATGACGCCTAACGATTGATAAAGTTTCATTTACATCTCCCAGATTTTCAAATTGGTTCAAAAAGAATTTCTTTTATTTACCAGCGAAATTCCCAAAAGTTAAACACCTTTCACTTAAAATCAAACACAAAATTTAAAGCACCTTTGATAAAGATTTGCAGAGTCATTGTGAAAATTGGGTGGGGGTTGTGGGTGGGCACATTTCGCTTAAAAGATCTCATTGCGGAAGTATTTGCAGTTACATTCCCTTTTTTTTTTTGCATATTATGGCACAGCAACAACAAAACATAAAATCGGCACACTTTGTAGTAAAAAATATATATATATGTTTAAACAAAAAACACCATACAGTGGACATCATCATCATCGACACAATTGTATTTACACAATGGAAGTGCAATAAACCGCAGATACGTCGTACATCGAGAATTAAACATGTGTTTGTGTTATTTTTACGCGCGCGTTTGAGTTTCTTTGAGTCATTGACATACTCCAAAAGCTTTTCAACAATGTGTGTGTGTGTGTTCTTTATATTTTGATGAATTTCCATTTCACCTACAAAATTGAATTTTCACCAAGGTCAGTCAACTTGCATACTTTTCTGACTGGCAGTTAGTCGCCTTATCAGTCAATCAAAAGCCTGGTTTATGACTCAATTTCTCAAATATATTACTCACTTTTGAGAAATCACAGAAAAACGTTCGCACAGTCACAAAGTTGCCGAAATACTAAACACACATTTTTCGAATGCAATTGCCAAAAAAAAAAAAAACAACAACAACAAAGCATTGTTGTTCACAATGACAGACAAGCTTGCGCTCTCTCGCACTTAATCAAGAAGAAGCTTTACTACTCTCCGCCGCTCGCTCGCTTCTCCAGTTTTGTTTTTGTTTACCCGGCCTGGGTTTGCGCTTATCACACTTTTGCCTTTGCACCTTCCAAATGAAAACACAACAAATAATCACAACAAAATGAAATTGCCTTGTGAAACGTCATCGCTAAAAAGCATTTTAGTTCGTTGATCTGAGTTGGCAAGAAGAGAGAGAGAGCTTTAAAAGGAATTGTGTCTGGCCATGTGTGTGACCAGGAAAAGTTGCTCCCGGAGAAAAAAAATTCTTTGAATGAGTGTGTGTTTGGGGTGAAGGCACTCCGAAAAAAAATATATCAGTCAAATGATAAAGTAAACACACAACGGCGGCGCGTGCATTGGTGAAAATGACTAAAACGTGTCTCTGGGCTTTTTCACATATTTTTCGTACTCTGCTTTTTTTTTGGCGGGCTTTAAGAATTGATCGCATCAGGTAAACAAAGTTGAGATACAAAACAGAAGCAGCCAAGCAGATGCAGACGAAAAACTACAAAAAAAGGGGGTATGTCCCTTTGATTGCCAAAAAAAGGAGGGCATTTAAATGAGATTTCAATGGAGACATTTGAAAAGGGAAATGATATTGAGCAAGGATCAGAGCAGCTAAGCAAAGATGTAATAAATCTATTCTAATCTAAACTTATCTGAAATTTGAAACTTAATCCCTTACCGATTTTGACCTCAAATAGTTTTAGCAATCACCTAAACTTTTTGTCCAGAAAAAGTTAATTTTCACAAAACAAAAGAAATATTTGAATTTATTTACAGCAAAAAGAGCAACAGGCAACAAAATTAACCATTTTTAGGTTTAAGAAAAAAAAAACTTGACGTTCGGTTAAATGTAATGTTTTTTCGTTTGGTAAATAAAAGTTTATTTGGACCAAATCTTCAAGATTTTGCGGGCTCGAGGTCTCGTTAAGTTTGCACATAACTTTAAAAACAGGAACACAATACACTACAAAGGAGGCTAGTTGATGGTACAGCTGTTTCATTGGTATCTCTACCAAATCATCAGCGATCTTTGCCTGATTCTGCTATCAACAAACAACCGTCTCTCCATGCCTGCGCCGTTAAAACTTAACTTAACAACAAAAACCGGCATTGCGAGACAGCGATAAACTGACAGCAGTCTTTGTATGTGTGTGTGTCCCCAAATGGACTTACAATCCCACTGAACCAAAAGCTCGTAAAACATATCGCTAACGATACTTACGCGAAACATCAACGTGCAAAACTATCGAGAAAACACTCGCAAACGATCCGCAAATTAATCATCTGTCGCTCAGTTTATGGCAGAGAAAGTTTCGTTCTCGATATCTCGCAAAAGAT
The DNA here is from genome assembly GCA_018904235.1 of Lordiphosa stackelbergi. Taxonomy (NCBI): domain Eukaryota; kingdom Metazoa; phylum Arthropoda; class Insecta; order Diptera; family Drosophilidae; genus Lordiphosa; species Lordiphosa stackelbergi. The sequence continues at coordinate 74,027 of JAEIFU010000757.1, read as the reverse complement.
TCGTTTGCAAGCCTTTTTCGATAGTTTTTGCGAGCCTTCTTTGATACCTTTTGCGACTCACTTTACCAATCGATTGCGAGCCTTTTTCGATACAACAGCATCGATTGTTCGTTTTTCGTCAATATCATTTTACTCCCTCTTCACAAATCATATTCAAGCTCGAATGCGATAATTTGACGATACTTTCGCTTTTATATGTTTCGCTGCTTGACTATCTTTGATAGTAGAGTAAAGTACCATTTCTTAATTTTAAATCAAACCATTTTCAAAATAACAAGATTTTGTACAGCCCATAAGTATGCAATGGATATTTTTATATATTTCTTAGAATTCCTTAACCAAATTTTTAGATAAATATCATAAATTTTCGGCAGTCCTTAACTGTAAGCCGCATCTCGACTCTTTACCAAGCTGCCACAGTTTTCAAGTTATCACAGTAAGGATTTCAACGCCCACTAAGCTCGAAATCCTAACTGCCATCTAATCCAAAAACCGGTAAGGGCGGTTATACAACTTATAAATTAACTACACTATTTATTAAAAAACCATGTAAGCTTTATGTATAATAAAACCTACTTACCTACATACCTACAACGGGCTTGAAAATCTGAGCAGCCACCTATGAAACGGCTATAGGGCATCTTACATTAATGCGACAACTGGTGCGGGATCTGTGTGCTGCCCTCTATTTCATATTCATAGCAAAAATCTTTTTGGATTGCCTGAGAAACATCATAATGGTCTCTATAGGTGAAGAGCAGATTAGGCGGTTTTAGAAAAGGTTTGTTGTGCTCGGACCTTGAAAACACTGTGCACATACTGATTGAGCTATGCTCGGAATACAAATCAGATCTACACATGTCTTTTGTAGACTTCGCTAAAGTCTTTGACAGCGAAAGCAGATATTTCATATGACAAGCGTTTCGAAAGAAAGGGGATACCGGAAAACGCATTTCCGTCATCAGAGCGACATGCGACAGCGCCAAGTGTAAAAGTGTAGACTGCTTCAAGGAGGCGCAGTCAGGGCGTTCGACATGCATATGCTCTGCCTCACATCCTGTTAATAATTGTTCTTCGCTATTATGCAAGCAGCACCCAACAAAAGCGACATCAGGTGCGACAATGGCAACAACACCGCGGCATCTGAACTATGAAGGCTAAGAGATCTGGCAAAATCGCTAGTCCAACTACGAGTCCAAAATCAATTTTCTCAGCATCCGACATAGCCGATCCCAGGCTCTGCTTTTTGATCAACAGTCGCTTGAAAAAAAAAAAATTTTGAGCAATTTTAAAAATAGTCCAAAACGAAAAAATGAAAAAAAGGGTTTTTTTAAATCTCAGGTTTGGTTAATCGGACAGGTCTCAAGTTGATATTGGTGAAAAAGCATCTTACTGTATCGACTCAAATTAAAATTATAATTTTGTTAATTTGTTATAGCTTCCAAGCATATACAATATATTGCCCTAAATACAACTTAAATTACGGTGTTTTCAAAAGCGCAAATCAGGATTCAGTGGGAGGGTCGAGATCTAATATCGATTTTTTTGATTGATGAAACAAAAAATTTGAAATTTTGAGACCGTTCGATTTAAAAAAGAATGACCCATACTAGGAGGGGTGAAAAGTAAACTCCTTGACCGTCAAAATGCGCTGCTATCGCAAGAACAATTAAGGCATATATAGTCCATTTATATTGAGGCAGACATGTTGAACTTTAGCGATACAGCTCTTAGTTTTGTTTTGATAGCTGATTGCTGTTGACGTGTTTGGCATTAAAAAAAGCTTTTGGTTCTCTTATAAAACAGTATTTTTTGAGAGGCAAAACGGCGAAGGAAAAAAAAAAAAGTTGGATAAATATAATGGGGCTAATGCTCTTCAGATTACACCTTGAAATATATACGGTTACACAGGACAACGTCAAAGAAATACATGGAAGGTGTGGGCGAAGTGAAGGGCGCAAGGATTAGTACTGAGCGCATCAAGCATCTGCATAAGAAAAGTTGATACTGACTCTGGGTGCCGCGCTGACTGATCCTCCGACCAAAAAAACATGAGCATCGCAACCATGCCTAAAATTAACGATTTAGGGCTCTCATTTCATCCCCTTCCCATTCACCCGAACTATTTTCGTTTTCTATACCTCTAAAGATGGAGCGGAGGAGTATTTTGCAGACCTTTCGGAAAATTACTTTTCGGACGGGATACAAAAAGTTGGAAAATCGCTCGAATTTCACCCCACATAGCAGTACACTGCATACAAGTGAGAACAATAACATTGATTGGAAGAATATGGAAAGGAACCCGTTGAAGGCAGATCTAAAAATAATCGCAGAATTGTTTGGGTTAAGTTTTTTAAAGCTAAGAAAGGTACGATCACAAAAATAAGTTCCCCACAAAACGCGCCCTGAAAGGTTAACAATGGGCATTTTAAGCAACTTTAATTGAATATCGCTTATCTGATCATTCCCAGACTTTGAGATCGTCATATAATGCCGATTACTATGTATAGTATACGTATGTCTTGAAGGAGATAGGCGCTGTATATCATCTGATATTTTTTCCAGATGGGCCGTGATACCAAAATAAAAAGTTGTAGGGGGGGGGCAGGGTTTATTATAAGTATCAGATACATTTTCGTCCTATAGCGTTTTTTCCTAGTTGTATGCGGAGGCGGGGGGGTTAGTGTATAGCTTCACCATATCTCAGAGTACATAATCCAATCTGTTCGTTTTGCCACGACAGACCACGATGGACTAGTATAAAATGACACAAAGCATGACAACAGATTATAGCCAATTCAAAACTCCAGCGATCGACATATCTGGCCCTCAGAGGACGAACACATTTCGCTATTCACACCGACACGAGCCGAACGCATGGCGAGGCTTGTGACCAGAGAGCAAACAGCTTTTCAGTTACTGGCCAGCGGACGATGAAGCTTCGCACACCAATACACTTGAACTCTTTGGCCTCGGTTTTTTTTACAAACCCTGCTTGGAATTTCCCCAAGAAGAGATCGCGAAAATGTGACTGTGTCTCTCTCTAACACACAGTGAAACATGTCTTCGGCAAGCATTCTGTGTGAACTGGAGAGTTTGTTTGTGCCCCAGGGGCTATGACTGGGGAACTCTGCTTTACTCTATTTCTCAGTCAACGGTTCCTTGTTTGATTCTCATACAAAAACTAATCAAATTGAGTTGATTAAATGGGAATCTAAATTTGATTAATATCGCAAATTAGCTTCCATCAACAACCCATTCTAATGTGGCGACGGCTCTGGAGGATGGTTTATTTGCCGCATATAATTCAATTAATTTATTATTGTATTTTGTGGCCTGAAGCGTTGAACAAAGTGCAATTAAACTTGTTTAGTTTTTCGCCTACTGAATTATAAAATAAAATGATGTATTTTGTTTTCCTTCTGTTTTTGCTGTACGCTTTATGTGTTCATTTAAAATGCCATTTGTTTTTGAAGCTCGGCAAAGCGTGGCGCTTGGCTTGCAAATCATTTGCATAATAAAGTGCTTAGGCTACCTGAAACCAATAACAGAAAAAAAGCATAGCCTAAAATAACATAAAACCCGTGTTGGCGGCAGCGGCGGTGCCATTGGAACATAAATAAATTTATGTAAATTAAATAAAAATATTAATTAAATTTGTGTGTGGCTGGCCAGCCGCATTACGTCAGTCAGTTCAGTTCTTTGAGCTTTTTAATTGCTTTTTAATTGGAATGCGAAAATGGCAAAAGCTTTAGAGAAATTACATGGGGGAATTTCGTTGTAATTGATCATTAGGTATTCCAGGCAGGCCAATGGATTCCCAGGGTGTTTGGCAACAACTTGTTGCGGCCTATGTTTGGGTTTATTATTAGTTTTTACTTGACTTACCGTTCGAACCACTTGATTTAATATTGCCGCCTTATCCGGTTTGGTTGAGGTCATATCTCCACGCTTATTGAGCTGTAAGAACTCGGAGAGTTGCTCAATATAATTGTTTTCCATCTCACGACGTCGTTTCTCATTGTTGCATTTATTGATTTGCGATTGAGGCTGCAAAGGAAGAGGAAAGCATGGAAATTAGGATAAATTTGGAAATGGAAATATTGTAAAACACTCGTTTTCGATGCTTTTTACGATTTCTAGTGTTGCTGCAACATTGTTGCAAATTTGTAGAGTAAACTTACCAAATTAACCTTTGGATCAGTTTTGCGTCGTATCTTTCGTGCCGACGTCGCTGAGTTGGCTGAGATCGGCGATGCCACCGCATTCATAATGGCAGCCGATCGCTGCAAGGCAGCTGCAATATTTGCCGTTGTGGCGGCAGCGGCAGCCGCTGCCTTGCTATGATGAGAATGATGGGAGTTGAGTTGTTGATGCTGCTGCTGCTGTTGTTGCTGTTGTTGTTGGTAGAGCAGTTGTTGCTGCTGTTGTAGTTGCTGCTGCTGCTGCTGGAGTGTTAATGTTGTGGCTGCTGTTGCTGTTGAGGCGCCTGTAACGCCTCCAGCCCCAGAGCTGCCGCCGCCTCCACTCGTTGCCGTTGCGCGTTGCAATGGCGCGTTGCTGGGCGCCAAACCGTGATGCAGTCCACTCAACAAATTATTGGTAATGCCGCCAGCGGCTGATGAGATTGTAACGGCTGCAGTGGCAGCGGCCGGTGATGAGCGCGGCAGATTGCAAATGGAGTTGTTGTTGTTGTTGCTGCTGCTGCTGTACTTGCTGTTGCTGCTGCTGCTGTTAGTTGCAGTTGTTGTTGATGTGGAATTTGCTGTACCTGAGGCCCAATGATCTGGTAAGTCACTTGGGCTAAGCCTATGGAAATGAAAAGAACGAAATTGTTAATTAGTGGAAAGTTTTTAATTTGGTGTACTTTGATTTAGTCGAATATGATAGACCATAATGGTCCTCCAGTTAATTTTGATCAATTTTGAACCTTCGAAAATGGTCGCTCGACGGATACTTACATTACCACAAGTTGTGGCAATTGTTTAACTCCGTCAACGCAATAATTTTTCGAACTGCTTTAGTGAATATAGTTAAAACATTCAATTTAAATCATTTAATCAAATGTTAGTTTGTCTGAGAATAGACCAAGCGGAGAGACAAGTCGGAGTTTTCGCAAGTTTTACCCTTGCCTGAAATTCCACAACTAAACACAGCCCTACCCCGTTGCCCACACTCAGTAAAATATCGCATAGTTAAAACTATGACAATAATTTTGAATTAAAATCAATTTATTTGCACCAAACATCAAATTTCTGTTGCCTTTTATTTGAATTGTCCTCGGAATTCGAACTTGAGAATTACAAGTGGTGTAATGTTTTTAGGCAGATGGTAGATTTAATTCAATACAACTAGTATCTTAGAGGTTTTGCCACCAGCGCGTGCAATGGCGCAACGCTTTAAGACGGCATACCAATCGTGTGCAGTCCCAGGGCCAAGGGATCCGAGTTCAAATCCCCGCAAGCAAGTAAAAATTTTCAAATACAATTTCCTTGTCCCATCTGGTGGTGGGTCTCTTTAGATATTCCTGCTCTGGATTTAGAAGAAAATCATTGCAAGAATCTAAATTAAAGGGGACCTGAGGTCAAATTTTGGTAAGCCTTTGTTATAAATATAATTTGTGTTTTTTTTGTGAATCTAGAATAATTTAACAATTGCTCTTTTAAGAGTCATTCTTGAACAGGTCTATTGAGGTAATTGAGGCGTCATTTAAAGCGTAATAAGAACTGCATTCTGACTGTGCCTAAAAAATATAGATTTAATTAAAAAAATTTTTTTCCATTTATAACATAAGAAGTTCTGCAAACTTATTTATGAATTTACATTAATGGAACGAAAGAAGTGTTTACTTTTTGAATAGAGCATTCGAACTACAGATGTCTGATGTATTCAGATGTAGCTCACTTGTGTTTAAAGGGAGAACAACATGTTTGCATGATGACAATAGGCGACCGCCATTGTTAGACGGTAGTCGTCATGCTGCAAGCATGTTATTCTTCCTTCAAACTCAAGTGCGACCATCAAATCGTACTCTATGCTTTACATGTCCAGAGCACAAGCAACAGTTATTCGCAACAGTGTGACCAAACTCTAAAACAAAAATATCACCAAAAATATTCGACTTCCGATATGTCGCCTCGGAAAAATATGCGATAATGATGTTCGTCATTTTGGGCAAAAATATCAAAATGTTGATATATCGATAATATATTCGACAACCCTGCTTTTCACCACTTAGAAATTTATTAAGTAAAGAAATCAACCTCAATAGTCTTTGAACTTAAAAAGTGTTCATAACTGGAAAACGACATTTTGCTTTTGGTATTATTTGTGAATTTCTAGCTCCCTCAGAAAATTAATTTTCTATATACATATAAGAAAATCGCACAAGAATTAAAATTTATTAGAGCGAAGCTCTTTTACGGACGGTCGGCTGGGGTAGTAAATCTTGAAAAATTTTGTCTGTATTTATCTGGCGACCTTTCCAATTATTAATTAGTGAGTATAGCTGGCTCTAGGTCCGAAAAAGTTGTGTTTGTTCACAACGAAAAACAACTTATGCATTATTGTATTGCCTATATGGTAGGGCAGGTGAAGCGATGTGTTCTCCAGCCATAAGCCTACTGAAAATTCATTCGGGAGAATGATGAAACGGTACCGTATAGACCTAGAGCCAGCTATACTCACTAATGAAAAATTTTGTCTTTGCGACAGATTTTTTTGGGTATGTGTTTTGTCTTTGAATTTTGTTTTTTTGCAAAATCAGCAGCTTTTACCATTACCATAGCAGCAGGTGGGTTGTGTGTGGAGTGGGATAGTAGTAGGTGGAAGTGGGGGGAAGTGGTGGGTATTTGGTGGAGACCTGGTGGGGATCAGGTGAAGATTTGGTGAGGATCTGGCGGGGATTTGATGCTGATCTGGTAGGGATCTGGTGGGGATCTAGTGGGGATCTGGTGGGACCTGGTGGGGATCTGGTAGAGATCTGGTGGAGATCTGGTGGGGATCTGGTGGGGATCTGGTGGGGATCTGGTGGAGATCTGGTGGGGATCTGGTGACAATATGGTGGGGATCTGGTGGGGATCTGGTGGGGATCTGGTGGGGATCGGCCCTGGTTTGGATCTGGTGGGGATCGTGTGGGGATCTGGGTTGGGTCAGGGGAAGTGTAGGCGGAAAGAGTGGCTGTTGTTTGTTTGACAGTGACTTAACAGTGGCTTGACAGTGACTTAACAGTGACCTAATAGTGACTTAACAGTGACCTAACAGTGACTTAACAGTGACTCAAAATTGACTTAACAATGACTTAACTGTGACCTAACAGTGACTTAACAATGACTCAACAGTGACTGAACAGTGAATTGACAGTGACTTAACAGTGACTCGGCAGTGACTTGACAGTGACCAAATTTTTTTTAAAATTATATAACATTTATTTATACAGAATCCAAAAAGTGTATTTTTGCCATTACTTAAATTTGTTTTTAAATCAACGTAAAGAGCTTCGCTCGAATCGGGCGTCCCATGACACACACTCTTTTTGGATGGTGAGTCGTTTTTTGAGTGTATCTTATTGATAGGCAATGTTTTCCAGGTCCTTTTGCATTGGCAAACATTATGGAAGTATAGTTTTAAATAAAAATTAAAAAAGAAACAGGCATGATAATAAATTAATTGTGAACCAAACAAAATCCGCGTTTTGGTTAGCTATAAATATGTACCATTATATGAACCGAAAGGGCGGCTTAAAATGATTACAAAGCGGTTTGCATCGCTTGTGAATACCTAATCATTTCATCATCTATAAATATTTTAGAACACACTTATTTAATTCAGGGGTGCCCACGGCCTATGCAAACAGAGCGCATTCGTTGTTGTTTTGCGCATAGGCACTCACACAGACAATACCACAAAATCGAACGCAACAAATATGTACTGTTGGTCTTCACTGTGGACACACACGTCACCAGGCAATAATCTGGTTTCTCTTTCTATTTGTTGTGGTTGTTGTTGCTTCAGAAATAATTTTTATTCATTTGGCTGGCTCTTTGGTACCTCTAATTTTCTCTATTTAGTCATGCAAAACGAAACTAATTTTTATACAGTTTAGTTAGTTTCAATTGCAGATAATCTAAATATCTCTATAATTGACTTTCCGGTCCTTTTATTTGGCAATTACCAAATGTTCTTTACAAATTTGTGTGGTTTTAGTAATTTCTCTCGACCACACTGCATAACTTTGAAGGGAATGTCAAAGTATTTTCACTTTGATTTGCCTTCAAAGGCCACTTTTAGCATCACTTTGTCCCTTTTAGCCATTCGTTAGGCACTGATTTTACAGACAGATTTTTCGTAGACTGCCTGCTGTTATTTTTTGGTGTTTCCACCGCAACGTGAGGCAAATTAATGTTGTCAGTTTTTTTTTTTTTTGTAACGAAGTTTCCTTGTTTGTTGAAGCTTGCTGGAACCCAGCCCAAGTTTTGGCTTCAAGTGGTCAGCAGAGTCATTACTCTTGTTGCCTCTCTTTTGGGGGTTTTTGTTCTTACATATTACGTGATATTTGGTTACGTGATTAATTGTTTACTTTATTTGCGCAAATTGTGTCATTTTATTTTGAATATTTAAATTTTTTTTTAACTTTTTGAAGAATTAAAGGGAATTAAAGTGGAGAATGAATAAAAAATGTAGTTCCTAAGAATCGACATAGACATAGGATGACGATTATAAAATGACCTCGCAAAAGCAGAGCAAAGCCTACGAAAGTGCACTACAACCACAATCAACTGTTTTGTCTTCAATTTTTAACTCGCAATATTTATTTTAATTGAGAGGAGGAATAAAGATGCGATTGTTGAGGGCTCAACGGGCCATTGGATGCCCATAGCTGCTTTAGAGTAATATCTAACAATTATCTATATGCATAACATAAAATCACTTTGACATTGAAAACATTTCATTTACACTTGATGAGTGCAAAGGAAAGTGAAATGAATTACTCGTATCTGGGCGTTGATTTCGTGTGGTATCCAAAACACACAAACATAGCCCATTGTCGTCATGTTGAGAAATGTTTGTTGATGAAAGTGGGAAATCTCTCGCTGTCTCCCTATATATACGTATGTATGTGAGAGTGAAGTGCAAATTGATAAGCCTAAAAAAACACAACTGACTGACTGCATTAATTGTAATTTAATTAATTTACGCGCTGCCTTAATTAAGCACGTCAATCATGCGCCCCGTGTGGCATGGCAAACTGAAAAGAGCAGCAGAAAATAGAGAATAGCCCACGATGACGACGACGACTACGATGATGATGATGCTCATAGCAGGCTGCCACATTAAAGTGTCGCCCTGTCAAAATAAGCAACAAAAAGAGAATCCGCACAATTATTGCGCTTGTCAGAAGGTTGCTGGTGTTGGAGAGGGGGCGGGGTCTGCCTTATACGTCACTCATTTTAGCACCAATTGCATTCACATTTTGGCCAGCTGCCCACCCTCTCAACGCTGGTCTTCGCCCATTTTTTTTTGTGGCTTTGCCTTTGCCTGCTTCTTTTATGCTGATTACATCTCCTCCGGACTACGCCAAAGCGTCCAGTGTCTGTAATTATTATTTTCTTTTTTTTTTTTGCAATTCGCAGCTCCCTAGAGGTTGGTGAAGCCCTCTCCTTCATTATGCATATAATGTAATTAAAAAAGAAGAAGTTGCCAAGTTTGTTGGGTGGTCCCCAAAAGGTGAAACTACTGAAAATTATAATAGACAAGTTCCCGGCTCTGTGCAGGCTTGACTCGGTTGGCTGAGTTTTGTATGGTGTTGCAAAAGAATGTTTGGAATTTTATGAAACTATTTTATTTTAATATTTTCCTTACATTCCTAGTTAAATATTATGCAAATTTAGAGCTGTTATATATTGTTGTTCAAAATTGACAAGGTCGTGTTATTTCGATGCCATGCGAAATTCCATAATGATTCATAAAACAATTATTCATTAAATTTAATGTTGATTATTATAATAGGTGCGCAGAAAGGGAGTTTCAGCTTAGACGAAATTGAGTCACGATTCTGGCTATGATGATGATGATGATGAAATGATGTTGGGCTGAGATTGGCAGTAATTTGTAAAACATTTCAAACCAAATCAAATTACTCATACGCACCCGTCAGTTCTATTTTGTTTTTGATTTTTTTTTATGTAGACAAAGTGGATAAAAACACCGGCTGGCTTGGGGGACAAAGCTTAAAATTTGTTGTGATTTGGATTAATTTTTTTTTTTTTTTTTTGGAAGGTCTACGTGATGTTTGGCTTGTCTCGGTTTGGGGGGAACTTGAGGCGGCAGTTGTGAGAAATCAAGGCAAATTATGCTGAAATTGTGAAATTTAATTTGGTTGACAGCATTGAAAACATAGACAAGTGCAAAGAAGTGAAATCAAGAATAAAGGAGATGATGGAATTGATGAAATAAGAGCTTTAAAAAAGATTGAGTTGGACTACATGCAAGTCCACAAGGTGACGGAAAAGTAATTATTTATTGCTTTTGCATGTACTTAGAAAAATTATTTAGAGGTAAGCCATGGTTTTTCTTTTATCAAAACCTTTGTGGAAAATAAATTGTTCAAAGAAACAATGATAGTTTGATTATGTATACGTGTTTAATTTAAACAGATACAAATTATATCCTATTGAAAATTTCCCTCAATATTGACATGGAAGAGGAAAAAACATTATCATCTGAAACAGGCATGCCCAAATCCAGCATACGGCAGAGCTCTCACCAATACTCACAAATAAAAACACCAATACCAAGAAGAGAACTGCAAAATCGAAGACAAGACGACCAACAAAATCACAACGAATGCCAAAAACAAAATCATTGAAATTGTTGTTGGTCAGTTTGATTGCGCGAGCAAAGACCAATACAAAGAAGGCAAGAATAACGGTTTTGGTTCTACGCAGTGCATACACAAGTAATTGTATGCATGTGTTGTGTTTGCCTATACTTGGTGCCGTGCATGTATACCATCATTGCTTTGCTATCTCCGGAGCAATTACAAAAACAAAGCGTGCCCAAAGAGCATAGAGCGGGGCATGGCTGATCTGAAAAAACAGCCAAAATCCTTGCTTACAAGGATACTTGCATGTCTAATAGGCAAATTGCCATTATTATGAAAAGATCTCCTTCTGCAGTGGATAATGTAATCAATTTAAAGCAGAAATATAATACAAATCGATCAAATAATAATAATCAAAAGATTTCTTCCCGTGTAAATTCCGTTATAATTCGGGCTGGCTTGCAAAAAAATGCAACGGCATCGCTAATAAGAGCTGACTTACAAAAACCCTTTACTAAACGACGTGTACAACAAATTTTATCTGGAAGTAATCGGCTAATTTGGAAGAAAATGAAGTCTAAACCAGCTTTAAAGGAATCGCATAAAGTTGCAAGATTGGAGTTTGCCGAAAAACACATGTCATGGACCGATCAATGAAAAAAGGTAATATTTTTTAGAAGAGAAAAATTCAATCTTGACTGTCCAGGTGGTTTTAATTATTACTGGCACGATTTGAAGAAGTCCGAATCCTTTTCTACTAAGCGAAACTTTGGAGGAGGTTTGTTAATAATATGGGCTGGTTTTAGTTACTATGGAAGGACCCCAATATCCATAGTGAATGGGCGGATGAACTCGGAAAGTGTATAACCATGTTGAATAAAGTATTAATAAACTTTTTGGATCAGAAACCTACTTCAGAACTAGCATGGAAACAGACGGACATGGCGATATCAACTCAGTTCGTCACGCTGATAGAGAATGTATTTATTTTTATGTGGTCGAAAAGGCTTCCTTCTGTGCATTACAAACATCTGGACATTTTTAATATACCCTCTCCAAGGCTGCTATAAAAATAATATAAAACGAGAAAGGCAAAGCTAACTTCGTCAGTACCGAAGTTTTGATACACTTGAAATAGCTTGTCTCAACGGTTAGCGACTTCGACCAAACTTTGCAGATCAGCTTAAAAACATTACATATTACCCATGACCGTGTTTGAGAGCGATAATATTGAGAACAAACCGGTTTTTCTCACTAAAACTCATTTTCCGAACGAACATTTGTATGGCAGCTACAAGAAGTAGTTATCCGATCCGGTCGGTTCCGACATATTAGCAGCGTGCAGTAAAAAGAAGACTCTGTGCAAAGTTTCAGCTCGATAGCTCCAAAACTGAGGGACTAGTTCGCGTAGAAACAGACAGACGGACAGACGGACGGACAAAGCTTAATCGACTCAGCTCGTCATGCTGATCAAGAATATATATACTTTATCTGGTAGGAGATGATTCCTTCTATGCGTTGCAAACTTCTGGGCAAAATTATAATACACTTTTCAAGTGTATAATAACATGGCAAAAAAACAAAATCGAAAGAGTGTTTTGAAATTGTTTTCCCATGTCAAAAAGATGTCTATATTTTTGGCGGTGAAAGAGCGGGATGTCATTTGGGATCTTTCCCATCCCAAGCACTCCGACTTAAATTTTGTAAACAGGGCTAGGGGAGAAATAATCGAGATTTTACAAAAAATCAACGTGACATCAAACCAAAATACAGATGATCGAGCAGTGTGATCCTTAAGTTTGGTCACACTTCTCTTACGTTCCACCGTGACGAAACTTATAGCGAAGTTAGCTAAATTACGTACGTCGGACGTCCGTATGGGGCCTTTAAACAAGTAAGAAAGGCAGTCAAGCTAGACTGTAATATAAACTGAACCTGCAGTAGCAACACTACTACCACTTTCAAAACTAAGCAATGGATGGCGCCACTACTGTGACCATTCTTTTGGTCATAACTTAAGTATAGTACATCCGATCTTTATCATTTCTTTGGATTATTTCTTGATTACTAATTATAATAAACAAATAAACAAACAAATAATATATCTACAATACTGTGCTAACTACTTACTATTTTTATCCAATTTTCTGGGGCGGCAGTCAATAGCAGACATATCTCAGAGATGGTAGGAGATAGATTTTTGACATGTATGGGACATAAACTTCTTATACTTGCAGGCAGATCACGTTTATTTTCATTTTTGCCACGCCCCCTACCGCACCCGCAATTTGGAAAGACGTCATATCTCCCACAGTTTTGTAGATAGTATATATATAATAATAAGCATTATTTATCGATTGAAATAATAAAGATCGGATGAACGATTCTCAAGTTAAGAGCAAAAAAAGTCCAAAACCCCCCTTTAGCAGACCCTTGTAGAGGATATTTGAGTTAAAGTTAAAGACAAAGATAAGGTAAGCTCCTTCTGTTTTATAAAATCAGTTTTAATTTTCTCATGCCATTTTTCATTAACATAGCTCCTGCTTAAGATTCATTCCCTTGTCCACAGAATCTTTAGACAACTTCTTGTACAAACATCAACTAATTAGTTAGACAGTTTCTCTTTGACAACCGCAATTGCCATTGACTGACAACAAATATGCAAATTTTCCAACCAGCTTCTGTTTGTTGTTGCTGCTGTCAATTTGGAAGCTGTTGCTGCAAGTTGCCTCCGCGTTGTTGACATTGCGGTCCTTGTTTTTGTAGTTGTTTTAGTTGCATTTTCAACATTTTGTATCACATTTTCATTGCACATCGCACACACACACAAACACACACTCATTTTGCAATTAATTGAGACTGGCAACATGTTTATTTTTTGCAAGTGAAGAGGAAGAGCAGGAGCAGGAGCTCCTGGGCATAAACACAGCTTCAACTTTTGATGTGTTTTAGTTACTTGTTTTGTTAGTTTTAATAAAGTTATTGATGTGTTTGGCTAGACACCATATTTCTAGACTAATGACTGTACTTCCATATAGAGGAAAGAAACTGTGTTAAATTTATACAAAATATTCACGGAAATTTTGGCATGACTGTGAGGCAGGTGACGCACTTAAGGTACAAAATGCAGGTTAACCTTTTACTGATAATAACTCTTTTTTGGGCAAACGAGTTATTTTTTTGGGGGGTGTTCGTTCCAGCCAATTTGTTAAGTGGGCTAAGCATTTGATTATCTCTCCCAATCTCAACTCAATTCTCTGCACTTGTACATATGTAATTTCAGTCACCTCGCAGCTACTTATAAAGTTGAGTGTTTTTTTTTATTATCTGAAACTGACATTCACACTTTACTAAAAAAGCTGAGCTAACTAAGTTGCCTCTTGTCTCAATTTGCTCAGCTGTTTGCAGTAAGCCTGCATTTTAGCAACTAATTGTGTGAATAAAACATATGCTCAGGTCTCTCTTTCTCTCATTCTCTCTCTCCATCTTCCTCTCCCTCTCTCTCTCTGGCAACAACAATCATTGCTACAAATAATAAAGTGGGTCATGGATGAAAGAAAAAGCGTTTTATAAAGTGGGTCATGAATTTTGTTTCACTCACGTTCAAGTGTATTTCGATTGCCGCTTGTTGTTATTGTCGCTATATTTTGCAAAAAAAAAAAGAAAAAATAACACAAAAAAAAATATTTTATCATGTATGATTCAGGTTTTTGGTTGATTTTTTTTGCTAAGTTTTTTAGTTTTGCCTCGAAATTGGCGAAAAATATTTATAAACGGCTAATAATAAATTTGATATGCAATAAAAAATAATTTAAAAATTTTTTTGCAACTTCTATGGGTATTCTCCATATGCAACATTTTTTTCGATAGAGCCGTTAGACGAGAAATTTTTGAGTAAATAAAGCTGTGAAATAACGGCTGGTTCTTCAATTTGAATCATCACATCGATATCGATTATTAATCGACTTTTAATCGATAATTATCGAAGGCTATCCTACACAATGCAGCTTCGTATCGACTAAAAATTAAGCTACTTTATGATAGAAGGCTTGTCCAAGTCATAGTGTTTATTCTTTGTATTCTTTGGACATGTAAGGATAACCCTAACATCGTTTTTCTTGCCGTATTTATTTTTTATACTTTATTTAAATATTGTCACTAAATAGAACTAAGAGCAGCACTGCCGTGCTACGGCTGATAAGCTGGATAAGCTTTTTAACAGAGCCCTACATGAGTGGAATTATAGTTCTCCTTGACTTTTTGATCTATCTTTAAACTTCTACTCATATTTCACAAAATAATTGATTCATTAAATTATAACTCATGACATGAGGTTTGAAATGATTCAGCTCAGATCTGTTAGATTAATCAAATAGCTCATAACTCATTAACTCAAATAGCTCATAAACCCTATGCCTAAATGTCAAAAATATGTTTTTCTGATTTTAATGATCTCTGATTTGTTTGATTCGTTTTCGCTCTGAATAGCAGTAACTCTTAAATGGTCCAAAGACCGAGAAATTAACAAATTAGGCATATAAGTTTACAATATTAAAAAGATTTGATAGATGTCAATTGTAGACGGGTAAATAAGAAGTGTAGGTCAAATGTTCCTAAAAAATGTTGAGTTTAGCTTGTCATGAAGACGTTTAAATATATGGGTAAATAGATAGATATTGAAGTTCAAAGAGGTTAAAAAAGGAACAAATTTGCCAAATATAAACCCTTTAGATTTTCATTAAGATTTGATAGATGGCAATTTTAAAGTAAGCTTCACTTCTTGGTTTTTGTTTAAAATACTGAAGGGGGCGTAGCAACGCACGCCGGGTAGGTGCTAGTTTATTATAAAATAGTCCGACGACTAATTTATTAACAGAAAAATGGTGGGAAACCAACATAGACCCATTTCTTTTACACTCAAGAAAAAAAAAGCTGAACGATTCGGTCTTATAAAATGCTCTTGATTTTACCCTGCGGTCTAGAATTTGGTAAGAACCATTCGCTCTTGAAAATTCTAGATACGAATTGTTCAAACGAAAATGACCCATAAAAATAAAAAATATAAATAAAATTCTCGATTCAAGAAAAAAAGTTTTAGTTTAAGATCATTTCGTCTTAAATTTGAAATTGACCATTAAAAAATCGAAAAAAAAGAAATAAAATTCTTTACTCAAGAAAAAAAGTTTTATTTTAAGATCATTTCGTTCTTGATGTAAAACAAGCTCTTTGTACTTAGAGACAAATCGCTCTTAGTTAACATAAATAAGTCTAGATCATGATTATTTTGAGCTTTAAAAGTTCTTAAAAAGTCCCGAAGAGTTCTGAACATATCCAAAACGTTCTTGAAATCAAGAATTTAGGGATTTTTAAAACAATCTTGAATCAAGAAAGTCCGCACTTAAATCAATAATTTTCTGGCTTATTGAAGTTTTGAAACTAAAAATTCTTGATTTTAGTACGAAAATTCTGGATTTTTCTCTCAGTATATATGAAGCGCCGATATTAATATCTGAAGCGCTCAACGGTCTCGGCCGCTGCTATAAATGCTCGTTAATCGTCTGTTTTGCTCCAAAAGGCTTCAGTTATTCACGTCATGTTTGGCAATGTCTTGGCCTTGCCGCACCTGGTCTTTTCATCTAAGTTTCGTTCGTCCCCTTATACTATCTTTCTTAAGCTGCCTTTACACTTATCATATATCTCTAAAGAGATTCTCTGGATATTTGGAAAATGTAGCCTTCTTTAATGAAATAGAACAGGTTCTTTTTGATAGGAGATTCTTTTCTCTAGAGATTAGAGAAGTTTGACAACCGACTATTTAGATATGTATGACAAGTATGAAGGCAGCTTTAGTCTTTCGCATCCGATTTGTTTTTTACTGAAGATTTTCTGGATCGACTAATTTTCCGACTTGATCTAAGGAACCACAAGAGCTTGATCTGTTTAATGGCACTATGACTCCATTCATGCAGGGCTCAGAAATCTGAAATCTTTAAGCTAAGACAATTGGAGTGTAAATTATATATGGCGTTTGGTAGGCAAGGGTCTAGAACAGTGATTGTCACGTTTGGCCCTCAGGGGCCGACCACATTTTTGCTATTTACACCGACACGAGCGGCTGTGTCAAGATTAAAAAAACAGCTTCTCAATCGCTGGCCAGCGGTCGATGAAGTAGGTCAGAGCTGGTTTGCGTCGATTTATTTTCGCGCACCAATAAATTCTCACTTTTTGACCTCTGTCTTTTTGACAAACGCTGATCTATAAAACCTTCAGCTCTGTTCTTAGATAAATATGTATACTTATTATCTCATCACCCACATAGCCTAGGTAATCCAGCTAACCTTTAATAACCGAAAATTTTCAATTATTTTTATTTATCAATTTATATAACATTTTATTTGTATAGTTTTCCATTGTATACTCCCACAAAAATGGTATATATTTATTTCAACTTAATGAATCAGTTTCAATCAGTTGACTCAATTAATTGACATTGATTTATGTGTCACAGTACTTATATATTTTCTGTGTACTCTGTGTGATTTGCCATTTTAATTGCTGCAGTTTTAAAAATATGAAAGAAAAAGCAAGACAACGTGAGATGAGTGTGATGGGTGCTGGTACTAAAAACTGGTGTCATTTGCTACACTTTCACTGACTAATTGCCAAACTGTGCGTTGACAGTTTTCACTTTTTATTTAAAGCAATAAAATGAATGGCTGGCGGTATACATACTGAGTAACAGCAAAGGCTTTGCAAGTTTATGTTTTTTGCCAGCTTTATGGAATTGTATAGTTCTTCTTCTTACAGTTTTTCAGGGGTTCCCATTTGTCAGAACTGTAAAAATCCTTATAAATTCAATAAATATTATAAAAATTCTCACAAAGCCATCATATTTCGTAAATGCTCCATTTTCTACAACTGACTTAATGCCTCCCACAGCACAAATAATTCTGACCTCACCCATCATATTCTATTCATCCTACCCCTGTTTCATTTCCTCCACATATCTTAAAAGTGCTAATTGCACACATCGAATCGCTATTAGATCACAACTGCAACTGAATGATTCAATAGTGTTTCCTCAAACGTTGTTTAAATGATAACATCTCATGTAATTGACAGAGTTTAATCGCTCTGAGTCTCTCTTTCCGGCACTTGCTCATACTTTCATACATTCTATGTAAGTATAGACTGACATTGTATAACCGGCCCCAAAAGCAATAACAAAACACACACACAAAACTGTTCCACCTGCTGACTGAATGCACTTTGCTTAGTTGTTGTTGCTGCCTGTCTACGTTGAAAATAATGTCAGTGGGTCAGAGTCGATTTAGCGTTTTTTTTTTGTTGTTGCTGTGCTAGCTTAAGGTTAGACTCATGTGTGCATGAAAACAGCTGTCCCGGTACGGTCATACTAAAACTAAGCTCAGCTACTCATAACTAGGCTAAGGCTAATTGAAAAAGCTTAGATTTTCTAGATTAACCTGTGAATTGTAAATGCAATTGACGTTGTTTGCCGCATTTACTTCTAGGGCTTGGTCGTGTGTGCATTATTGCACGTGCTGGACAATGGCGTTAATATGGATGTAGTTTTGGATGTTAAATGTGGAATAATTTAGTCATTTGTATGCAAAGATTTCGGTGTCCTCAAAATGGTTGTAGTTTTTTTTTGTAATTTGCATAGAAATACACAAAGTGTGATTTAAGTTGAAATAGGGTGGTATTAATTGGTGTAAATTCCGGTGTGAAATTTTAGAACTATTTTTTTCTACTTTCTAATTCTGATTAGATTGATACATATCGATTAAATCGATATATATTATATATATTAATGGTTATGCTATTTCAAATGAATTGTGAATTTTTCAAGTAAAGAAAACTAGAATTAATGTGAAATATAGTTCTTAGTGACCTAATTTGAAGGGAAATGTAGTATTGAATGATTTCGCTGATGCCAGGTGTCTAATAGTCGAATCTGTAACTTATTTTAAACCCACAAAATATAAATTATAACTTCATTTAAATATGTATTACCTTAACAAGTATTCTAAAGCATTGAAATGAAGGATGTTGAAATGTAATCAAGCAGTGTAAGGGAACTCACCAAAATTTTTTTTTTTTATTACTTTGTAATCTTTGAAACGATTGGAAAATAACCGCCAAGTAGTAACTATATCGTTATTTTAGTGGTAAGGCTTTGGTAAGAAATCGAATAATGGTCACACTGTATATAGAAAGGATGACAAGACCGAGTGTAGAACGCAGTAGATGGTAGACAGACAGAAAGAATAAACTGTATCGACGAACCCATATACGGGGGTGTCACAGAAATCTCTAGAGATTTTGACCTCGGTTGGTTTGCAAATCGCTCGAAAAATCCATCGGTGTCCCATAACTTCAAGAGATTTCATTTTCTTATTTGAAAATCTAGTTAGAACAGAAACTGTTCCAATTAAAGTTCCATCGCTAAAAACAGGGCTGCATCTCTCGCAAAAAAATTTCCCTAATTTTAGTTATGGGTTAATTTGATGTTCATCTGAAATTTTTTGATTGGGATAAATGTTTTATGATGCATTTTTAAATTATAGTTCAAATTAAATTCATATTCATCATAAATAAAATTAAAACTTTAAATATTTGTTGGCGCCAAACATGAGGTATAACTTGCCAGCCCTTAATGCGCTGGCTGCCAACCAGATGGAGCCACAATCGCTAAATGGCGCCACTGAGGGTGGTTTAGATCAGGGGCGCCCCTGCCCATCCGTAAAGCACGCATGTGTTGTGTAATAGGTCTAGATTTTGCGCAGCATAAGTCAACAAAATCATGCGCGTTTGCGTTTTTTGTTCCGCGCTCAGACCTCAACAACAACACATATGTGCTTTTTTCGATGTCTCTCCAAACTCGAATCAACAACAAATTCTTATAAGGCGGATCTCGTACAACGACCACTCACACACACAAACGAATCAGGTTTCCTCCAATGCTTGAAATTAATATTTAGTGCATTTGTATTAGTTTTGACGGCCGGTTAATTAACTGGTTAATTAAAACGCAAATTTCAATGTTTAAACTAATTAAATAATTTAATCATTTTATGCAACCTATCCAGAAAAATAATTTTGTTTTCAGTTCCAAAACTAGTTTTGCTTGTCAAAATTGTTTGGGTGCTGAATTTTGCTAAATCTCCTTACAAAACACGAGAGATTTGAAAACAACCGAAAGAGATTTCTGTGACCCCGAAAATTGGTTTTGGGTTGGAGTTTGGTTGGAAGAGATTTCTGTGACACCTCCGATAGAGACATTGTAAATAAAAACCCGAAAAAAAAACTAAAAATACGCTCGTTTACACTTTAAATGGCCAATTCATGCTTGCCGCAGCATCTCAATGCATATATTGTATGATGGCCTGTCTAATAAGTCAATTCACATGGATTTGGGATTTCAAACAATTATATAAAAATTGTATCTTATAAAAAGCCAAAATGTATTTAAAAGCATGTGAATTTTGAAAAAGGCCGAATATTCCTTTGATTTTTTCTACAAAGATCGTATACAACATCTATATAATCTAGGGAAAATTTTCTCATGATTTATTTTTATACAGAGAAAAAAATCCATCCCAAACGTTTTCAGAAGTCGATCTATCCCGAATTTTTTGAAACCAAGTACGAGTGGACTGTCCTTTGACAATCCCGAGCTCGGAAGAGCTTGTCCTTAGCTACAGAGAAAAACAAAGTTCCATTATGATCCATTTGGAGTGTATACTTCTATCGTATTTTTTTTTTTTGATATTATAATATCCATTGGTCGATTCTCAGCTCCATTGGATGAAAATCAAAGATCAAATTAACAGTAAATGGATGTTGCCAATATTTTTTTTATGATTTTAAAACTATCCAGTCCAAATAAATATCGAATTCATTAAATGGATCGTCAACAAATATACTTTATTTTTGTGTAGATATAGTCTTATTTCCACAACACACGGAATTGATTTTATTTTCTTATTCGAACTTGATTTGATCTAATTAAAAAGGTCCGATATGGATTTAAGCCTGATATTTGCATTTAATTTGATCTCAAAATCGTCCTGGTACCAGTTCAACTTTATTCAATCCGCCCAAGATAGACTTTAGCTCGATATTTAAACTCCTTTTGAAGCTATACAAAAGTAACCCTTAGGACCACCAAGCTACTTTTTTAACGACCTTTTGATTTTTAAACTAGCAAGTTCTAGCTGGCTCGAGGTCATTAGTTTTTTGTATAGAACTGTAAAAAAACAGGATACAAACGACACCTGGTTGCTTCGAGAACTTCTCGCATCTGTTTTTAATAGAATTGGCACATCGACCTTCTCTTGCCAAAAGTGCTATATATGGTAGGGAATTGAAAGGCAACATAAGTGCAAAAAGCTCATACCACAAGAAGTTTCCAATTTGGCAGAAAAATTTGTGTATGTGTGTGTACCCATTTAGCCAAACTGTATTAGCGAGAGAGAAAATCTGTACATCTGTAAACCAATTGTGCTGCTGGGGCATAGAGTGAGAGCACTTCTGCTCCTTTGCTTACTTCTATTTTAATCAAATGGTTTTTAATAAGATGCAGACTGACATTATTACACTTGGAGTCTGCCTTCTTTTTTCTGGATAGCTGCTGTGTGCAACGTAAACTATTTACTTAGGGCCGATTTCTGTTCTCCCAGATAGCTGCTATATGTCAGATAGTCATCGATTTTACACTGTTATTTGTTAGTTTGTGTGACATTTTTAGGCTATCGACATTACGATTCATTTAAATCTTGATGACCAAATTAATCGGCCCTGTTCCGAATTCCGAGTCGGTTTTCGTGTAAACGTTGTCTTTTCTTATTTAAATTTTACAAATCGAAATGGAAGGTGCGAAGAATGTCTGTGGTTACTAGATCGGGTCGTTTCTTTTTGACGAATTGATTCCACTTGACATTGAGCAGTCGGTTTCAATTGCTTAAGAAATTCCGATTTTCTTCAAACCGGATCTAGTAACCATAGATCTGATTGTCAACTTCCATGTAACATTGTTCAATTGGTATTCCACTTGCAAACGTTTACACGAAAACCGACTCGGAATTCGGAACAGGGCCGAATAAATCTTTTATTTTGTTATTTTTGCTCATATAAAAAGTGTATTTTAACTTTCGGGTAATAAAAAATCGACTGCTACAAGTAAGTAAAATTCCTCTGAATTGTCACTTGACTTGGCTACGTTTCATTGAAATCTCCTTCTCTGCCTCTCTCTCTCTCTTTCTCTGTGGTTATACTGGAAATTTAATTTATGAGTAAATAAAATTTATAAAGCTAACCTTCAGTAGTTGTTTTTTCTTTTTGTTGCTGCTGGTTTTGCGCACTTTGCATTTTGTTTACACGTTGATGAGGCGACGACTAAAGTAAACGTGCAGTTTTCTTGATATTTTTCCAATTTTTTCTCAGTGCGTGCAGCATATTTTTATTAGCGCACATTTTTTTTGTTTGTTTGTGGAAAGTTTGTGGCATTACTCATAACTCACCTGCAATGAAAGAAAGAAAGTGAAAGAAGAAGATGATTAATAATTATAAAATGAAAAGCAAGTGTAGAGTTTAATTTAGAAAACTAAAAAGTTATATTAAATTTAAAAATATTAATTAAAAAAAATAACGATACCCTTGACTAATAGTCATGCTTCTATGATTTAAATAATTTTGTGTTCAGAGGGAAATTATTTCGAAGAAATAGATTTGGAGGACTTAATAAACATTTAATATTGTAAGCCGATAAGTTTTTGTGCTCTGTACCTAACTATACTGAACTTAACTCAAGTTATGATCAAAAGAAAATTCTCTGCTACAGCGCTAGCTTGTCAAATGGTTGTGGCAACGCCACGTAACCTATTTAGTTTAGAACACAGATTGGGCTTAAGTTCGGTTTATTGGAGACGGCGTGTTGCCGGTAAGAATGAGTGTCACGGAATGGCGGAGAGATAAGTGCGTGTGTGAGATGTAAGATATACAGGGGTGTTCTAGAAATCTCTAGAGATTTTCGTATAAACGATTGCACTTCGAACTAAACTTGGACTACTATATTTGAGAAGTGCCAAGAATCTGACCGCCTACTAGATAATGTGGAACGAAAACCGTACGCATCAAACCTAATTGGCTTTGAGCAGGCGGTTTCAAATCGCTCAACTTTTGTCATCTAATCTAGTAGCCGGGCATATTTAAGCCCCTAAATATATTAATTGAAACAGCTTTAATATGAAATGCTAACGTTTATACCAAAACCTCTAGAGATTTCTGGAACACACCCGATAAAAACACGGGAGGTATCGAGCCATCGCTAGTTGTTAGCGATGTGTGAACTAGTTAAATGAACTGGATCTGTGATTGGAGCTGGATGAAGTGGGACCACCACATGGTCACAGTATTGGCGCCATCTATTGGTCAGTTTTGAGATTCCCTCAACCAGCATTCTTCAAAGCAAGTAGTGGCGCCATCTATGGGTCAAGTTATGACCAAAAGAAAGTTCGCTGCAGCAGCAGAGCTGTTACTGCAGGTACAGAGTATAAGAAAGTCGGGCTTGACCGACTTTCATACTTGTTTTTAAATGAAAACACATGTAAGAGAGGTTGGTCACACTTAATAGAGAAGGATGATGAAAAATTTACGCAATTGTACAGTTAAAGGTACAAAAAAACTAAAATATTATAATGCAAAAACAAGATCCAACTGATCTTACTAATGGGATATACATGTATTTAGAATACAGATTTCAGATTTCGGTTTTTTTTTGTGTAAAACCTGTAACAAAAAGTATTCTTAAGAGATAGCGTCAATAGCATTAAATCAAATCGCACAATGTTGCAACCAACTTCATTTGAATGGTTCATCATTAGGCTTTCTTTTGCAGTATGTTTCGTTTCGCTGAAGTGTAAACAACATAGTTTTTGTGTGCTCTGAATATGAAAACAAAACACAACTTTACTTTTCTGCTTTCATTTGAAGAAGAATGCAACTGAAGACCATCGAATGCTGCAAAAAAAATTACGGGGAACATGATTTAAAAAATTATACGGCCCGCTCGGCCATACGCCAAAGCCGAGTATTCACGGTAACAACGTCATGCTCTGTATGTGGTTGGACCAATTGGGCGTAGTGTACGATGAGTCCGTTCACATTTGAACAATGTCTCAAATGTTTCTAAATCATGTATTCACAAAATGCCCCAACTTTCATCCAAATTGTAAAAATTGAATCAAAAATGGAAAAAACTACGTTTCAAATGGAATTTTCTAACCAACTTTCATTGTTTAAGTTTCATTCCTCGCTTTTTAACTAAATCTCTTTGCAATTTTTCTCGTATTAGTCGTGCACCCCCTTCAGTTAGCGCGCTTGCAGCTTATTGCACCTGCTGTCCGATTGCAATCAAGTCAAACAAAATGTCAAAAACTATATTGAAACCAATACGAAAGCTGGAACTGATAATGGGGCAAGCAAACTTCCCCCATATCGGTCAACAAGACAAACCCACCAGCACACACACACACACACACAAACTTACACACAGCAGGAAGCCACATGAGCGGAAAATTGGAAAAAAACAACGCTGGAAAAATACTGTAGAATAAAGCAGAATAAAATTCTGACTGGCAATGGTAAAGTGAAAAGCATACAAAATGCTGGGCAATTGAGTTGGGTGGAGCCAGCGAGATGGTGGGGGGCGTTGAAATATACATACATATGCACATATAAAGTGAAATGTTAGACAAAGTGGCAGCACACACACATTCACAGTGACATATGCAAAGCGTTTTGCCTCCATGGTAAACTTATACTTTGTGCAAACAACATACTCGTACGAAGGCAGACGTCAGAGTTGCCAGAGTTTGTCACATGTGAAGACGCACAATTACACGTGTGTGAGTGCGTCTGTGTGTGGCTTAAAAGGATATGCCATGGTTACATTGAAGTAGACCGAAGATATGGTTAATGGGGGAGGGGGCGTGGCATATAACAATTGCTGTGGAAACTGTGACAATGTGCAGTCGTGTGTGTAAACAATTGTAATCCGGTAGAAAAATCACAAGCATAGCGACAATGCCAAAGGACCAAATCAAAGGCATAGGCCTAGAACACGCAGGACACAGACAACGTGAAATACAATATCGGACACGAAATTTGTAAAGTATAAAATGTGCATTATACGAGAACCACTTAGTACTGTAGTTGATGGTGATGAAGTGGGGGGCAATGTGGCCATTGTGAGGGGTTCAAGCTGGTGAAGCGAATTAGTTCTCTTAAGTGAGACAGAAAAGGGGCTAAATGTAGATTTGTTATAATTAACCATAGCTAAATGCTAAATTCTTTGCAATCTTAGTAAACAAATTCAATCTTGAAACACAGGAATTTGCCAGCCAAGAATAACTTTTGAAATGAGAGATATGATAACTTTATACAGGGGGTTGCCCAGAATAAGCTTACGGCCGCGCGGACACCAATACAAATGAAGAAAATATTTGTGTAACAACAAGAACCACATGAAATAGAGAGAGAATGTATGTATGTATGTATGTGTGTGCTTGTGGCTGACTGAGGCACACGAAATCTTTCGCAGCCAACAACTAAACCTTTGCTCGGAGAGAAAGAGAAGAGAGAACACATTTAAAGGTGTTGTTGCTCTACGTTTAGCCAGATGCTTTGCGTGACAGCTATACGCACCGGACATTCGCTCGGAGAGAAAGAGTAGAAAGAGCACATATATTTGTGGTTGCTCTACGTAAACTCTGGTGCAATACTATAGCCGCACCTTGATTTTTCAGTGTACGCATAGAAAGAGTAGAGGTAGAAAAACTTTGCGATTACCGTTTGAAAGAGCGTTCAAAATGACATAAAATAACCGTTATGTTTCATTTTCGTTTTGTGAGCGGTGCACTACTATAGCCGCACAATCTAATTTCTTATTCTGTGTTTTCCGGCGGCGATTTTATTTGAGTACACTTCGTTGAGTAACTATTTGTAATAGATTTGTAAATATGCCAAGTGGGCCAGTGCTGTCAGATGTCGAGAAAGGCCAAATTATGGCGCTCAAAAGTGAGAATTGCTCATTTCGTGAAATTGGCTGAAAAATTGGACGATCCGACGAAGTTGTGCGAAAAACACGTAGGACGTAATTCGAAGATAAATCAGCGTGACCAGCGCCGATTATTGAGTGCTGCAAGTTATTTATTAAAAAACTCTAATGAATTAGAGGCTGAATGTGGCCTAAAAGTGTCTCGGTGGACCGTTGCACGGGCTTTTAAGAAGTCTGAAAACATAGTGCGACAAAAATTGAAGGTGGCACCAACGTTACTGGACCGCCATAAGGAGGGCCGGGTGAAATTCGCCAGAGATAACATGGGAACTGACTGGACAAAAGTAAAAAGTTTTTATAGAGCAATGCAAATACTAATTCATCTTTCCAGATCATTTTTTCGGATGAGAAAAAGTATAATTTGGATTGCACTATTGGAGGGATTTGAGGATGGAACCCCTATACTTTTCTAAGAGAAATTTTGGAGGAGGATCATTGATGATTTGGGCTGTGTTTTGCGAGTGTGGATGCTTGGAGCTGGCATTTCCAAGCACTCATATGAACTCCAGAGAGTACGTGAACATTTTGCAAATGAATTTATTGCTTCTCTTCGCGGTAGAAGGCGTAAAAAGTCATTTTTCAACAGGACAACGCATCAATAAGGCAATAATGTTCGGTTTTTAGAGTGGCCCGCGTGCCCCCGGACATGAATCCGATGGAGAACCTGTGGGCGTTGCTGGTCCGATGGATTTATGCTCAAAACACCAAGTACAATAGTACTAAGGAGCTCAAATTGGCAGTAATTAAGGATTGGGAAGAACTGTCCCCTAAAGATTTAAAAAAACATCACAGATAGTATGTAAAATAGGATCTATGAGTTAATTAGTGCTAAAGGAGGTTACACTCATTATTAAAGTGAAAAAAAATATATTAATTCGTTAACATTTTTCTATAAATTATTTAATTTAATAAAGTGCGGCTATAGTAGTGCACCGCTCACAAAACGAAAATGAAACATAAGGGTTAATTTTTGCACTGAGAGTGTTGATGCTTGTCACTTATTTTATGTCATTTTGAACGCTCTTTCAAACGGTAATCGCAAAGGTTTTCTACCTCTACTCTTTCTACGCGTACACTGAAAAATCAAGGTGCAGCTATAGTATCCCGGGTTTTTTTACCAAAAGGGGGGGGGGTTTAAACGGGCGGGTCTCCTTGCTATTTGTGTGTCTTGCAAAACAATGCCTTCTTCTACTTTGTAGTTTGAAGCAAACAGCAAAAGATGTCATAACTAATATGTTGATTTTTGCTCAAAATTATTGTATAATTTATTAAGTCGAATTGATTGCCTCCTTTTAGTTAATTTAAGTCCACCGACGCGTTTTGCAGCACTGTTAAATACTCGTTAAGCTTTCCAATACAATACTGAGAACTAATGCAATCCCTTTAACAATCCCTTTCCATTCTGTCTGCCAACCCTCACTCTCTGTTCTTTAACATCCATTCGCAATCTGTCACAGTTTGACATGCACTGGCATTGACGCTGTCACTCAGATTGCATTTGCAGGTTGATTTTGCTGTTGTTTACTGCAAATTTAATTAATTTGACTCTTCTTTTTTTATTTTATTTCATTTCTGTTTTGTTTGTAAGCCGAGAGAGTGTAGCCAGAGCAAAGCGCAAAAGTTAATTAAGTTGGTGGCTGTTGTTCTGGATTGATGGTGGTGGTGAAGGTGGTGTTACACTTTCAAGTATTCTAAATTCAATTATTAATTGTTTGTTAAAAGTTTTCATTAAATAGACACCCTGTATACCGCTTTGTCGACATGGTCTGTCAATGGTAATTCAATATAACTCTGAGTACACGGCGTACGTTTTAAATATTCTCTTTTAGTTCTTTCATTTGTGTGTGTGTGTGCAGAGAGCTGCCAAATTAATTACAGAGCGCTGCACCAACGCACAGAACAAACTGCACGAGGGAGGGGAGCGGGTACAGCAACGGGGGCCGGATGGTTGCTTGTTGGTCGGTTGGTTGGTGGGCAAACAAAGCTGACAAAAAAAACCAACGCCCAAGTACCGAAAAAAAGGGTTAAGGCGGACCAGATTCAAGAGGAGACGGGATGGCAGCAGCTTTAAACTGGCTCTTTGGTCTTTTTTCTTCTTTACAAACTGGATTTATGCTAAGCTGTAGGTTTGTAGGTCTATTACGGTGCTCTAAAGGAAGGTTGTGGTTCTTGTTGTTTTTCTTTGCTGAGCTTGATGTCCTTTGTCTCAGTCGGCCCTTTTGTCTACCGGTTCTAAAGGCCGTCGTCGTTGTCGATTCGACAAGGGGCGATTATTCAAGACTGAAGAATGAGAGTCTCAATAGAGTCAATGTAGGATTTAAGAGCTTAGCTCTCGACCTTTAGAATAGAATTAAATATATTTTTAACCTGACAATTATTTTTTACTAAATATACAAACTTGATGTTTTCAACTCGTCTTTACCGTCTTCATAGGTGTGGAATATGGTCAACTAATTTTGTCTGTGCTGTCTGTTCAAAACAGACACGCTTACTCCTCTCTCAACAGAACACTTGATTTTGTTTTTCCTGTATTTTCCGTTTCATAGTTCTCGATGAGAGAAACAAACGAAGCTGTCTTACGATAACAGCTTGATGAGAAAAATTTCGTTCAGCTCTCAGCAGCTGAGCATAAGAAACTGAGCAAAGCAATGCAGAGTGTCTTTTTTGTTGTTATTGTGCTAAGGTTTTGTTGTTGCGATAGTAGTAGTAGTAGTAGTGTGCTTCTTTATTTAAATTTATGAAATAGACAGTACATAGATGATAGCTTAGATTCTAAATTGATATCTAAACAAGAAGTTTGATCAAAAAAATCGACATGGTAAGAACCGTCAGTCGATCACTGCCTTCCAAATTCTTCGCTATTCAGCCTAATACACCTGGCTTCCCGGGTCTTCCCCAGATACCAGATCGTTCAACTGCATAGCGCGAGATTCGGTTGGCAGTGTTACTTTGTTTTAAAAGTCCCCTTCTAATATTTGTTGCCGGTATTTAGTTGCCTGACTTTTAAAATTATATAGGATCAACCAATTTGATCCATTTAGTAGCTGGTGAACTTCGTGCGGATGTAGTTTTGCTTTACCAAAATGTAAAATTCTGTATTCTCTCAAGATTGGGCAGCTTCCAATAAAATGGATAGTGTTTTCCTGCCCGTTCCAATTGCAAAGGGCACAAGCTGTGTTAGTGCTTACTATGTTTGGGACAAAGTTGATTTGAGCATTTTTTCTGTGGCCATAAAAATTGTGCGAATTGGCTTCACTGAAAACACGTCGTTGAAATAATTCCGTTCTCCTAGGCAGTTCAAATCTCTGTAGATGAGCCTTTTCGATCATAAAAGATGATCTATATGAAGCTTCCATCTTTTTTAGAATTTCTGTGGCCCATGATCCCCACTCCGAGCTTTCTTCTAGGTTGAGATTTTCGCAATGTTTGGCTGATAGAAGTACACATTCCCGAAAGAACTGACGACATCCACTTAACATAAACCGAGCCAATATTTTTGCCAGTCTCTTTTCGGGCATGCGAAAAACCTTCTGCAGATAGGAAAACTGCATGTCCACGTGGCATTCTGTTTGGTGTGTTTCTGGGCAGTCGGAATAGCTTTTTCAGGAAGTATCTAAGCAGGTTCTCAACCTCATGGTACTGCATAATCCCCCAGACTTGGGCGGTATAAATTTCGTCGCAACTAAAGCGTAAAACAATGGGGACAAAATAGCACACAAGCACGCAAACACACATGCAGTTCATGGAGGCACATGCGCAACGCACATAAATACATGCGCAAAAGACACTTTCGGCAGATGATGCTGATAGTCAATGCAGATAATTTACAATAGTAGAAATATTTATATTTATATGTAACCTACATAAAAGTGAAAGTATGTTTGTATGTTTGTTTGTTTCTTATAGGCGTCTTATCCGCAGAACCGATTTTTATGAAATTTTCGTAGTATGTTCATGTCGTTTAGGAAAGAGTCATAGGCTATGTCTTAACTCTGGGAACCGGGTCAAAAGTGGTTCAAA
Organism: Lordiphosa stackelbergi; assembly: GCA_018904235.1. Lineage (NCBI taxonomy): Eukaryota > Metazoa > Arthropoda > Insecta > Diptera > Drosophilidae > Lordiphosa > Lordiphosa stackelbergi. The sequence goes on along the minus strand of JAEIFU010000757.1, from coordinate 44,046 downwards.
ACAGTTGAAAAGTGGTTCAGTGCCAAAGTGATGAGTCTGTAGGTTGTTAATACGGTTAAAAGTAGTTCAGAGGTATATCACAAGTCATTTAAGCTATGAACTTGGTAATATGGAGTTGGATACTGGATCAGTACCGGTGTTTTCTCTCCAGAAAGAAGTCTCACCAATTTTAAAAGACAGTTGTTAAATGATTTAATGATCTGATTTCTACGATTTTAGAATGTACCAGAAGGGTTTAATTTAAGCCATTTTCTGCATTTAAAGGCAATTTTACAGTTAATCCATTAGAGATATGTAGTTTCTAGAACCAGATTAGGGTTCAACGTGACAAATTTATCTAGAAACAATCATTTATTTTCAATTCAACTCTTGTACTAAGAATGTCAAACATGCTCTCGTTTTCGGTTTCGCAAAAATTTTGTGATTTTGACTCTAAAGACCGTTTTGAAAACACACAAGTTCTGCGAAAGTGAAATGAGTAATGTAAAATTGGCTGACAGCTCCTCCAACGGGGCCAAGCCAAGCTTCTCACAAGTGAAATGAGTGCATAACACACTTTCTTGACACTTTTATCTAACATCTAACATATGGCAACGTGCTCCAAGAGCTTTGAGACGTCAATCTCAAAGAGCAATACTTCTGAACAACATGAAAACCGCCTCAATGGAGTACGAGATTCCACTGTCAGAGCAACTGAATCAGCGGAAAAGCGAAAAGAAGCTCTCTGAGGACTCAGAACTCGAGCTTCGAGTTCGAGCACTGGATTTAAATCGGTTCAAAGTTTATTAACTCTCTTGAAATTGTTTTTATTATCAGATGAGATAAAAAATTAGTTAGGCACAGTGCTTCATACAAATAAGATGCCTTTTCAAACGTATTCAGTTTCAAAGCTGTACAAGTTTTGTTTTTATTCATGTGAAATATCGTACCAAACTAAAAATGTAACTCATCTGAGTATAGGCCTTAGAGTCATACGTTTCAAAAATCGGTTGTCAAGTACGAAAATATTATAAGCAGGGTTGTAAACCGGTTCGGAGTTGAACCGCTCCGGAGTCGGAGACTCCCATTTTCGGAAGTCGACCGAACCTGAACCATCTCAAGACCTAAACCGGAGCGAAAAATAGTTGAAAGGGGGGTTGCAAATGGTAAAAAAACAATAAGATTCTTACCATGTTTATATTCTAAAAGTAGAGAAAAGCAACTTTATGCTTTTAAGGTTTGGAAAAACTATCATTGTAAAGAACTTAACAATGTCGCATTTTTGTATTACCTGTTCGCAACACAAGTATCAGTCTATCGCATTTTCTACTCTATATTAGTTTTATCCTACTAAGAGTCAGTAATAACGGTGGAAGTGAATAATTGATTAACTAATACAGAATGGCCGAAACGGGGCACACATATACACAACATCTTCTGTTAATTTGTTTTGCACTTATGACGCCTTTTGAAATTACAATCAGTCATAGCAATGCTGGCATGAAATGGCCTCTGACATCTAGGCAAAGCCTGCTGATGAAAAAACAGCGAGGTTCTTGAAACAGCTGTACAGTCAACCATCCTCCTTTGTGGTGTGTGTGTGTGTCTTGTTTTAAAAGTTATGAACAAACAGTCGACTCCGTTTCTGTTAAATATTAGTCAGCTGTTTGCTCTCACTTACGCTTTCAGAGTGCATTTGGAAATATGTCCGGCTCGCTCTAACCGCTGTGATTTCCTGTGCGGAATCTTCCTATGGAAGAGTCTCAATGTGGACTATCGCTTAACACTGCTTTAATACTCATTGATCCATGACTTATTGACCTGGCGCCTGCTAAAACGTTCGATGATTCAAGCTCGAATATTATATTATATTGTATTATTTCAAGCCTCACTTTTGTTTGTTTCAATTTACGTACATGTTTTCTAAACAAAATTATTCCTGAACCCCGGTTCGAACCCGAACCTAGGTTCAGAGGCCTTCTGAACCCGATCCGTGAACCCGAACCCAAAATGTTTCGCGCGATCGAACCGCGGTAAACCCCTGTCGATTTTTATAAGGTTTGCAGCCCTGATTATAAGTTCTGTAACGGGTATTTAGCTAGCTCTTCAAAAAATTCCATTTAACTTAAATTCATTTTGTTTTCAACCCACTTCCGGACGATTTAAGGCGGTCTATACATTTCAATTCAATTCAAAGAACTCCAAATTGTACACAAATGCAGCACAAACTCCCCTACTGCCTCATTTTTTTTTTTAGCCTCTACTTTTAATCTTGGCGAAGACGAAGAAGAAGCTTTTAAAACATATTTTTGCATTTACGTCACATGAAATTATGCTGTGCGTGACATGCTTTTATGTGTTGGTATCTGGCATCTGTGTGTGAGTGAGTGCGTGCAAACATAACCTCGCCTAACCCACAGGCAGGCAACAAGCAAGAAGAATATGCACAAACTTCAACTTCAGAAGCAGCAGCAGCAACAACAACAACAACAACAGCCGCAACTGCATCAACGGTGACATATTTCCGCAATATGGCCGCAAGCACAAAGCACTGAACGGACAAGTTTTCATTGTAAAAGACACAGAGTGAGAGAGAGAGAGAGAGAACAAGATGGGGAGAGTGTCGTCTGTTGCACAATTAAGAATTTGTTATGCAAGTCTTCAGCTCTTTTGTGATTGCAAAACTGCAGCAGCAACAGCTGCCGCCTTTGGGTGCATTATGCTCACATTGGGGTAGGACCAAAACTTTTCAAAGCAATATTCTACCCCCTTAAACACTGCACTGCATTTGGCAAGGTACTGTCAAAACTTGTTGCTATCTGTACTTTACCATTCATTCATTTCTACATCTTTCTCTCATTCCCTTTGCTGGTGAGAATTAAACGAAGCATAAAATTGCGTAATTTACTGCGCATTTAATTTCGTGTCGAGCTACTCGGCAAAAAGAATCAAACGATACGTGAAGAATAAAGGTAGGAACAAAAAATGTCCAAAGCTAAGCTTTCGATATGATTAAGGCCAGAGAAAAAAAAAATATGACGGTTTCGTCATCAGACGACGAAGGAGTGAACGGCTGGCGGGATGGGAGGAGCGTGAGGTAGCGTGGGTGCTTACGGTAAATAATTGAAGTCATTACAAGAAATTACGAATTGAAATGTAAGAAGCGAAATTGTTATTTTCGACGTTGAGTTCCAGCTGAGAGACAATGGGACTGAATTCGATTACAAAAGTTGTAAATAAGTATATCAGACGAAAAATAAATTCATTTTCTTTTTAGTAGAGTAGTAAATATTCTGTCCTAAGTTTAACAAAATTACCAAATATCTGTTAAATGTTGTATAAGTTGAAATTTGTTGGCACTGGAATATAAATCAACAAAAATCGAGTCTCAAACAAAGACCGAAATTAACAATTATGAAAATCATAAAAATTACTATTAAAATTAAATACAAATTTAAATTAATTGCTATTTTATGATTTAAAAATAAATTAAAATTAAATTGTTATTAATAAATTTTTTTTTAAAAATCGTAATATAACAATTATATGTTCATTTTTAAATAACCGTTTTTATGTAAATGTTTTGGTTAAAACAGTTAACGGTTTCTGGTAGTTATTTACATGCTGAATTTTCGGGAATTTCTTTACCCTGGGGTTAAATTTGCCAACTTCGGAAAATCATATTACTAATTTACCCGCATATTATCCTTACAATTCGAGTTTCAAGTCATTTAAATGAAAAATTGTTATTTACATGCTGAATTTAAATTTCGGATTATTTCGGTACTTGTTTTACAAATTAAGTTTCACGTCAATCGCATGAATAAAATAAGGTTCCAAATTCGGTTAGACATATTCCACTCCTAGGGTGTGGAATTTTCCAAGACCCAGTCTAGATTTACACTTTTACCTAGTGTTGTGAAAATATCGATCAGTGGGCACCATCGATAGTGGACACCATCGAAAGTGGACACCATCGATAGTGGATAGTGCTATCGATTATTTTCCCACGACTACTTTCACCACAAATGGATACTTCTATCTAAATTTCAGCACAATGAATCAGTCAGGAGATAAATAAACGAATCGTAAGAAAAATGTTAAACTAGACACAGCGAAAATAAGGTTTGCTTAAAAAATTTGAAAAATTGTTTAAGTTTTATACCTTGAGTATTTCCAGAAAGTGACTCAACGAAGCCAATCTTACAGAAACTAACTTAGCGAATTACTTGTTTTAGAAAAATCCGGAAATGAATTTTGTTGTATGTTTGTATTGGTGTAAAATGTTATTTTTAATTTTGGGGGTGTTTTGGGTTGGGATGTGGAGGGGGGTGGAAAATTGAAAAATAAATAAGGTGGGGGGGGGGGGGGGGGAGGAGGTATAAAAAAAGACACCACACCAACACAACTATGGTGTGTGTGGTGTTATACAACAGAGGGGGTATAATAAATGTTAAAACGTTTCAAAGAATCCAAGCAGTCAAACAATTAATACTTCTACCATTGAAGCTACTCGCGTTGAACTGATTACAGAGAGAAGGTATACTAAAATGCTTCTAAATTTATTTAACCATCTTTTTTGGAAAATAGCTGCATAGTAGGAAATAATACAAGAACATTTTACGCAAAATAGGCATACTGTGAAAATACAGTGTAAGATCTTTTGAAAAGAATGTTCGTATTTAACTGACTTCAAAAATTTGTATAAAAATTGATTAAACAAAAATTATTTTTGCTTTGAACAGCTGCCGTTTTGTAAATTCTATTCGTCAGCGAATAGAAGTGGTTATATTAAAGTCAAGAACGTTAAACTAATTTCAAAATTTAATTTTATTTAAATGTTTATAATAACAAAAATACAAATAAATTTTATTTGTTATAGTGTGTAGACAATAGTCAGCTGACCATCATATCAAAACCCAGACAGCATTTTGTCAAATTTTCGCTTACATTCGAGTCAAATTGCACGAAAAAGACTCAAATGGGAAAAATGAAAATAGTTTATTTTTCAAAACCAAAAATTGTTTGTCGAAATACCAAATACAATTAAAAGTAACAAGAACTTCGAATTTCACCGCAATTTGTTGTTAATTATGGTCACACTAGACTTATGTTCCTCGCTGACAAAATATATGACGAAATAAGCTAAATTAAAGGTCTTTAGAGCTGAATGTTCTCACTTCCAGCACGTATTTTTAGGAAACCAAAATTCAAATGAAGTTGACTTTCTAAGGTTTTTAAGAACTTTTTATGCACAGCTGCGATAAAATTGCTTGTTTTAGAAACAATAATCTTCGGTTATCATTGTGGGATTAATAGAAATACATCTTTATTTACAAGCTCTGATATACTGCTCGCTCCACCATATTCCATCGGCTCAGAAATCTCTATTTACAACTTCAACTACCCTCCCGAATCTACATGTTTTGGTTCATTTTAATCATTCTAAACGAAACGCAAATTGTCAAAATTAAAGAACAATTTAATTGTTAGGAAACTTAACCATTTATGGCAAATAAAAATCATGTTTACACCCATTCGCATAGAATTTCTAATCGCATTAAAAAAATATAAATCCAACACCCAACGAGGCTTAACGATACTCTATAAAAATCCATGAAATCCACACACAAAAGAGTCTTTACAAGTTAAAATGCTCTACTGTGTGTGTGTGTGTGTGCGTGATATCGTAAATTTCAAAAGCAAATCAGTTGACTGAAAGCTCACCGCAAAACCACGAACAAAAACTAAACCCCACGGAACTAACTTTAAAATGCCGTGTGATTTTTACATGAGACCAGCTAATGTCTAACCATTATGCAAATTGACTACGAAACATTGTAATAAGAAACAGCCGCATTTAGCCCAAAATAATAAACTAGAGTGGAGTGGGTAATGAAAGAACGGAAGCGTGAGAATTTGACAAAAAAAGCAAAAATACCTTACCTTCTAAATAAACCAACAATGCGAATAATCGCACATACATACACATATGCATGCTAAATTTGTCAACCCCAACGCTAGATGGTAGTTATCATAATGATGGCAAAATAAAAGGGGGAAATAATTTGTGCAAATGTGAAATTGCAGAAAATTTTAACGGTAGTTTTGTAAATTGTAATGAAAATTGTTGGAAAATAGCATAAGCTAAAGAAAATTAGCTAATAAATGCTGATTACTTTGCCAAGTTATATGAGGGATACCAGAGAGAAACAGAAAACAGTAGCTGAAAGGGAATCAGAAATAAAATGTGCATTTAGTGTAACCCTTTTACTGCAAAAAAAAACAAAACGACTAAACTAAGCGGCCACACTGTTTATGTCAGATTGGCTTTGTCTGTCTGACTTCGAATTGCTTCTGGTTCGTCAGGTCCCGAAGTGTGGTGATTTGCCTAAACTGCCTGCGCCTGAGTTTATTCTTGGGCTGAGACATATTGAGGTTGTGATGTCCATTGTATCTTTTGAGCCTAGTTTGGGTTAAATTCAATAACGTAACCTCACTTTAAAAATTGTTCGGATTTTCCTTATGGAACACAACTTTTCTCATATGCTAATATGTTTACTTTTATCTATAATCGTTGTTTTTCAAAGCTTTTAACACAAAGAAAACAATGAAAGATCATCTTGTACAATAATACTTGGAATAACCATTGCTAGTGCACATTCTATGCGATCCTTACGACAGGATATGCCTATATTAGTCTATATTTTCACAGGTACGAAATATAATTGTGAAATTAATATACGTCTTTAAGTACGTTGGGCGGTAACGAAATAATCTTTAATAGCTATTTTTTATTGAGTAATACGACGAACCCTCCTTTGAGTCCGCTGAGCTCTCAAAATCTACACTCAATCGTAACAAGCAGTCAAAAAGAGCACGTACTCTAAAAGAGCTCATCATAACCAAGGCGCAAACCCCTAAACTTCCCCAACAGAGAGCGTTATCTCAACACACAATGAAGGTAGACTCGGCAACAACTAAAAATTGGGAAGTGTTCGGGCCCCGGGGCTATCGTTGGGGAACTCTGCCCTAAATATATAAAAACTGCGCTCGACTGACAGCTAAGACAACAAATACGACATTTACTACGTTTATGCTGTGAAATTATGATTTCTTCAATTTGATAAATCGAATTTGTTCCTGTTTATGCAGCTTTTGTAAATTCACAAACTGACCAGCGCAAATATGGGAGAACAAAGATCTGGCAACACCAACTCAACGTTAAGTTGTCTGCGCCTTAGCATTTCATGAATTCACGGCGAATTCATATACTACGTGTAAACACCATTTCAAGAATTCGACTTGCACACGAAAGTTGACTATGACTATGATTCTCTCTGTCTGAACAATTTTAATATAATCTCTGCAAATGTGTAAAAATTGATAATACTGGGGCTTCCTATTCTAAAACCTCTGAATAGCGGGTGAAACTTTAAAAAAGGAAAAATATTAGGACCGTTATTGAAAGCAACTAATTAAAGCAAGTACATATGATGCGAGTAGTAAAAACCAAATGGATATTCGCCTTTTCTTATCGTTAAAATTCATCAGGTACGATACAGATAAATTGAACCTCCGATATTTAAAGTTTAGTACAAAATTATTCGTATTTTGCCACAGGAAGCCGTAGCGTGTTTATAAAGTGATGAGACTCATTAGCGATCCCGGAAATCCTATTGATATATTGAAATTTCGAAATTTTTAACCGATATTTCATTACCAAATATATTTCTAAGGCGATATAACGGATATTGAATATTTTTTGAGATTTTTTTCGTTGATATTTTTGTTGAATTCGTCCACAAAAATTGAGATATTATACCATAATTACAATAGTGAGAATAAGTCTATTTTTTATTTATCGAAAATATCGATAATATCCATATCCCAAAGATACTTTTTCAATATCAAGAAACATATAGAAATATACATTTTAAATATCCAGCAACCCTAGTCTCATCTTAGTGTACAAATGATGTCTGAAATGTTATCGCTAACAAGAGTTTCTCGAATTTCAATCGGATAAAATGATCGATATCATCACAATCGCCAATTTAAAGCTCGTTTTCAAGAATGTTTGCAAATGTTTATCACATATTTATTTGGAGCGCTTTAATGTTCGCAAAAGCCCGGTTTTAAGCAGGGATTTAAAGCCGATTCAAAGTTTCGGCACCTACCTCAGTAAAATTGATATATGTGCAAAATGTTTTTTTGTTATTTCTTTCGATCCAATAACGGTACATTGGTTTTAAGTATACACTTTCTTTCTTTTTTACTTCATGTCGTTTTGCCAAGTGTTCACTTCTAATTACCTCCTAATCTGTGGTGCAGTTATATGAAACAAACGAGCCATCCCATGTTTCTCATAGAAAATTGATATATGTGCAATTTGAGTTAATTGTCTTTTAAGGTTTTAAGGGAAATAGCGTCAACATAAATGGCAGTTTCAATGACAAAATATTGAACAGGTGTGCAAGCAATATTATTAACACAACAATCAAGTGAATTTCAAGTGATAAAATTTTATTTTAGCTTAAAAATGCCCCTTACAAAAGAACTTTCCCTTAAACAGCAGATAAAAATCAAAACCATGCACAGCCGTCGTAACACAGTAACCAAACTTTTTGAATAGTCCTCAAAAGCGTTGCCAAAATCAGCGATTCCCAAGGTGGATAAGAGAGCACCATAGCAACATAAGAGCTGCGCCAATATTCGACGCTGACCCATCTGGCGAACGCTACCCGCAAACAACACAAACAAGATGAGCAGCCTTTCTGAAAGAATGTCAGATCACAAAAATAGAACCTAGCGTTTGTAGAGATATCGTCATCCCCGCCGACTTTACCATGGAACTCTGCTTGGCAGAGTTGTCTACATTCAACAGACAAATCGATTGTGAAAACTTAAACGTGCTTTTTAAAACAATAAAAAATGTGACCGGAATGTGAAAACCACTTTTAAAAATTTAAACATAGGGACCGTAAATAAGCAAAATTGCCGTATTTACGCCACTGAAAATCCTCAGGAGGTTCAAAAGTGCCTCTTCATGACGAAAAAGTCACAGTTTGGTGCGGCGTTAGTGCGAAAACGGTCATTGGGCCGTTTTTCTTCCAAAAATGAAAATGGCCATGCTGTTACCATCAACAGGAGCGTTATCGCGCTATTTTGATTTGGGGTCTTCTTCTTGTGGGGATATTTGAAGTCAAAGGTTTACGTTAACAAGCCAAGGACCGTAGAAGAGCTCAAGGACAACATTCGTGAAGAAATAGCCGCTATTCCGGCCGAAATGTTGGCGAAATCGATGGAAAATGCTGCAAAAAGGGCACAATACGCCATCAACGCCAGAGGCGGCCATTTGAGAGATATCATATTCAAAAATTGATGTAAACAAATCTACTTGGAGCAAATTAAATGATTAAGATTGCCAACCGCCAAATTTTTTTTTAAATTCTTTAATTTAAATATGTCGCGCTCTGCGATTTGGTAAGCCGCGCACTAACAGAATGAGCAAATGGCCATTTATGAAAAAGAATAAATTTTGGGACGAAGAAATAACCCTTCTTATTAGTGATAAAAATGTTTACTCCCAATGGATTTGTACGACATCCCCGACCGACCTGCTACAAGCGCAACCATGGTGATGAGTCTCTCATAGTATAGGCTTTCTTTAGTGCTAAAGGCAAGTTGTAAGTTCTATTTGGGCTTGGCCGTATCAATGCGCAAATGTGTGTAGAGATGCTGATAAGTAAGTTTATCACAATCGCGGAAGAGTTCCATGGTGACAATTGGATTTTTCAGCATGAAAACGCTTCCATACACGTTGCCCGGCGACAAAGGCATATTTCAGGTCCCACAATATTCCGCTGTTACAGTGGCCGGCATTAGTTTCGGATCTAAATCCAATTGGAAATCTGTAGGGTATCATTTCTGCCACAAAATTCGGTGCTGTGAAGGATTCCGACACTTTGATGCAGCTTTAAGAAGCAATTGTGAAGGTGTGGGAATATATTTATTTAGTTTTTACAAAACTTGGCTAATTCAATGCCGCGGTGGTTGCCGTTACTGAAAATGATAAATGGCAACCCAATTTTGTATTAATGATATCACTAGACTACATTTAGAGCTAAGTTTCCATTTAAAATATAAAAATACCACACATTTAAAAATTTGCACATATAGCAACTTTCTAAGAAATTATATTTAATTATTTTTGTTTGTTAGTTAATTGCTTTAAATAAAATATGCTTATGTATTTTTAATTTCAATATCCAATACCTTTTTAAAAAAAAATGTCACAAATGAAAAAGAATGCATATGTAAATAACTAAGCAAAATACGTATGCACATATATCAATTTTACTGAGGTATGTCCGTTTCCCATAACATATCCGTAACCGAAGTATAGCAATCGGCCGAGTTTGATACCGCAACCGATACCGAAAATCGTTTCGATTTTAATCCCATGTTAAAGTACGTTTGGTTTTTTAGTTGAATGCGTTTTTTTTTCTGACTGGGCTTATATAGTTAAAATACAATGAAATTATTTAATCGAGTAAGAAACAATTCACATACATTTTATTTATAATTGCATACACGCTTCACAAATTACATTCCCTTTCGCACACATGCTCGTACGTTTTACTCCAAATCACCTTCCAAAGGCATTCTCTACCTATACATAAAATACACATTAATTTAAGTATAATACTAGTAACAACTACAACGACTCATTTCTCTCGAGTGGCTTATCGCTCCACAGGGCCAACCGAACAAGTCGAAGTCAAGCAGCCAGGAGACCTTTTGCTATTTTTAAAACCAAAACACAAATCAACAACAAAAAAAAGTGCAAACATTTTTGTGATTTGCCTTTTGTGGAGCAAATAAATATTGAAATAACTGAGAGAGAGAATACGAGTTTACAACTTTAAAAATATATATATATAAAATTTCATATTTATTTCGGGCCCAGTGCAATGAACCTTCTGGAGACGACTCCTATGACTAATAAAAAATGGGGCCACCAAAATGAAAATTGCCTCATGGGCAAATATTTGCATTTGAAGGCAACAGAACACAAGGAAATGCGCCTTAAACAATAACAAACATCCAAAAGAATAAAAACATATATAAGAGGTGTACTCAACTTTTTCTTAGTTTATAATAAAAAAAAATATTGTGAAAGAATTGCGCTCTGAGCTACCAATTTGTGGTTAACTTGCGGGGGTAATTAAATGTTTTCTTGTGGCTCATAAAAATTGCTAGTGGTTAGCAGGAAAGCGGCATAAAGTATTTTCTGTTTAGCCAGAAATTGTTTCGTTCACTTGAAACTGTTCGACGAAGTGCAGGAGAGTTGACTATAAAACAACTATTTATACCAGTGAGAGAGAGAAAGACAATAGCTTCATAAAATTAGAAAATGGTTCTCATAAAAGTAGCCAACCACAGAAAGGGTTATAAAATGTGGTTTAGATAAGACTCTTCACAAAAAAAAAGGTAATTCCAAACCTTCCATTAAACAGACATTTTCCCCTGCCCACGCTTAACCAAAATAAATATCATCCAACCCATCAAACCTAATACAAATTAATCTGCTGTGTAAATATGCCTCACGTGTACAACATTTCCACCCACATAAAATAAGGCGACGCACAACAAACAATTTCTTAATGCTACCCGAAAAAAAAAGAAAATATATATATAAAATAATACTGGGCAATCATTAGACAGCTCCGGCTACTGCCTTTCTCTATGACCGCAATTAATTTTCATTACCAGGCAATAAGCAAAATTAAACACGAATCAAGACAAGACAAGAAGACAGAGCACAGACAAACTTTGTGCAGATTCCGAAACGTTTATGCTATGCTCATTTTGCAAAATCATTTCATGAAATGCCTCCGAAAGTGCGTGCATAAACACCATTTCATGAATTCGACTTACACACGAAAGTTGACTATGAATTCGACGTCAATTCATGAAATGCTGTGGCGTTGCCAATTTAAGTTGGCAGATGCTACCAGATCTTGTTTTCTTAATGTCTGGTAACATTGTGCTTTAGCAAACAGTTGTTCATAAATTTTAGCCAATTGTTTGCGCACATAAAAATAAGTTTCAAGCACATAAATATCCATGAATATGAATTTTCAGAGCAAGCGATCGTTTTGGGTGGACGATAAATAAAACAACATATTAAGCCAGCTCGATGGAAAACTAAAAGAAACAACGCCATATAAAAAACTTTCCTACAATTTAAAGGCTAAAAATATGTTTAAATGTAGCGAGCAAGTAAAAACTAAGCTTCGGATGCTTAAAACAAAACTTCTGGAACGAACTGAATGAGCTATTTGAACGAACTATTTGGGACGCGTCCTGTATCAGCGGCTGTTGGTGTCGACACATCTGTGGACGATTTTGACTCCTTCTTTCAAAATGTAATGAAACGTCTACGGAGTCCGATACATTTGTCAACGACGAAATATCTGAAAATGACGCAGTTCCTGTTGCTGAGATTCAACATTTTTAAACGTTTTAACCGCTCAAATGGCAGCTGGATATTACTGCATGAGTAGAAGGCTGCATTTCGCCTGGAATGCTCGTCTGGCTTGCACTAACGGCATCATTCGCCTATGCCTCCACTGTAGAACATTCCGCATTAGATGGGCTGTACGTTGTTCCCTTTTAATCAAAAATAATTTAATTTTCTCCATTGCAATCAATTTCAATTTGCCTTTGTTTACAATCAAACAGCTGATTCCCGCCTTTATGTGTTACCACCCTGTTAAAATCTAGAGCCGCAGCCAACTTAAGTTTGCGTTGGTGCTGCCACATCTGCCAAAAAGGTGGTCATTTTGTGAATTTGCAAAAGCTGCATAAACAGGAACAAATTTGATTTTGCAAATTGAAGAAAGCGTGAATTACATAGCATAAACGTAGTATAAAAAAAAAAAAAAAAAGGAAAAAAAAAATAAAATTAAAAAGAAAAAAAAATAAAAAATAAAAAAAAAAAAAAAAAAAAAAAAAAAAAAAAAAAAAAAAAAAAAAAAAAAAAAAAAAAAAAAAAAAAAAAAAAAAAAAAAAAAAAAAAAAAAAAAAAAAAAAAAAAAAAAAAAAAAAAAAAAAAGAAAAAAAAAAAAAAAACAAAAAAAAAAAAAAAAAAACAAAAATAAACAAAATATAATAATTAAATGAACTAAACTCAGCTTAATAAGTTTTGGTAATAAAAACAAGTAAGAAAGTCGGTCGAGCCCGACTCTATACCTGCAGTAGCAGTGCTGCTGCTGCGCTGCGACAGCGAATTTTCTTTTGGTCATAACTGAGGTATCTTTCTTCCGATATTTATCATTCCCAAATTTATATACCTTGGCAGCTCGTACATTTTTTCTTTAAAACAAAAGATTCGAATGTTTTTCGAACAACAGATTTATTTTTGCTTTGAACATTGCTTGTTGAGGTATTTTCACATCTGGCCTATAGATGGCCCCACAACTGTGACCATTTGCGGCAGCGAATGATCATCCGATCTTTATCATTCCTTCAGAATAATAGATAGATTAATATCTTTTTTAAATGCAATACTGTGTCGTGACGTCTTTTCCAAGTTATATAAATTGTATAAAAATATATATCCCATAAATGTCAAATCTCTACTTGTAACCATCTCTTCTTCATACGGGCAGACGTGGACGTTTTTATATAAACTCGGCTTTTGGTGCTGATCAAGAATATATATACTTTTTAGGCTCGGAGATAGTTCCTGTTGTCGGTTACATACTTTTGCACAAACTAAATCTACTCTATGCACTTTTGGTACAGAGTATTTCATCACAGGGAAGTTTTGTATATAGGGTTTGATGGCATTTAACAGATAAAATGGTACGGGCACACTTAAATTAAAGGAAGATAACTTTTACTAATTGTTAGTAGCTACAAAGCTAACTTGCTCTCTTCTATTGTTAAGTCAAGTAAAATAGTACAGATACCAGTTCTTTGATATATTCTCTATGTGGATTAATAAACTTTTTAACACGTGCGATGTACAGGATGTGACAGAACAATATATCCCAAGATACCCAAGAATCCCCAAAATTTTTTTGTACATTTTTATATTATATGATGTGTTTTCTCTAGGACTTGAATTGAGTTTAACATTTATATAATTCGTACAATTCTGGTGTATGATAAAAGAGAATACAAAATCAGCTAAAAATAAGTTGTCGAATTGCGTTTTTCAGGAAGGTGTGCTAAAATAAAGCTGCGCAAAGCAACTCTGACCCAATCCAACGACCGCTGGCCCGCCACTAAAAAGCTGTTTGCTCTCTTGGTACAAGCGCCTGCAGGCGTTCGGCTTGTGTCGCAGTGAATAGCGAATTGTATGACAATCGCTGTTCTAGAAAACATATACAGGCCTGTTCCCGTTTTCGATTTCGATCAAATCATGTGGGATCGGAATTGATAGCTGTTCCCGTTTCCGAAAAACGATCAAATTATTCGGTTTTAAAAGTTGTGCCTTAGAGTGAGTGAAATAAAAAGTAATTGACAATTTTCATGTCAACGGTTATATTTTTTATCTATCCAATATTTTTATATTAATAAGTCATATTTTGAAAAGATTTTAAGCAAAAACGATCGAAATAAAACCGAGCTGTTCGCAATTCCGCATCAGCGCATGCGCAGTACTGATCGAAATTGTTTATGTAACCATTGCTGAATTATAGTTCGAAAACGATTCGAACTTTCATTCGAAAATTAAATCGATTTCTATTTCACTCGGAAACGGGAACATCAAATGAAAACGATTCGGAAATAAAACCGTTTTACTTTTAAAAATCCACTCGGAAATGGGAACAGACCTGAATGTTGGACAAGAAAGCTATATCCATGAGTTCTACAACCTGCTTTGGACTCAAATCGTAAGATTTTCATGCATTCATAAATATATACAGGCCTGTTCTCGTTTTCGATTTCGATCAAATCATGCGGAATCGGAATTGTTAAATGTTCTCGCTTCCAAAATCCGACTGTGTTATTCGTCTTTTAACTTCAAAATCTCAATTACCTTAATTCGATCCTCTGTAAGGCAAATAGATTCGACCGAATTCTTTAATCGTTTCTTAGATATCACAGCCCTTACCAATTCCGATTAATCGGATTCGGAAACGGGAACAGGCTTGATAGTATTGTATATAAAACAAGTAAGAGTGTTGTGGTCGAGTGCCCCGATAGGAAAATACCTTGTCCCAAGTAATGTGGTTCCTATAGCTTTGAACTCCTTTTATTTTAAAATTTATTTAAATAAATGAGGAGGAGCACTTGGATATCTTCGGTGTTTTTGCTGTAGTGGTATACAGAATAGACAGATATTGGGCCTTACTGAATATATATTAAGACACTAGGTTCAAGCTAAAAAATTGTAGCTCTGACAGTTTTTCGCGGTTAGAAGAAGGAGGAGGAGGAATTTGCCAAACCTGGAGCAAACTTGATCTGGGTACAGTATACACCTATATATATGCAAAAATTCGTGGCTCTATCTCTTATAGTCTCTGAGATCAACGCGGTCATACAGAGAGAGAGACAGTTTTTCACTGCAAAAAGATGGAGGAGGTGGAATTTTCCAAATCTGAAACCAACTCGATGTGGGTACAGTATACACCTACATACATGCAAAAATTTGTGGCTCCACCTCTTATAGTCTGTGAGATCCACGAGTTTATACAGAGAGAAAGAAGAACAAAGAGAAAGCCAAAAATTGTGGCTCTATCTGTTACAGTCTCTGAGATCGACGCGTTCATACAGACAGACAGCTGTTGATGCTGATCAAGAATATATATACTTTATAGGGTCGGAGGTGCTTCCTTCTGGCTGTTACATACATACATTTGCACAACTTCATGATCCCCTTTTTCACATTTTTAATGGGAACAGGACGATAATATCGATTTTGTCCCTTCTTGGGAAACCCTGCCTTAGGGCATGGAAACTGAGACATATCAAATATGCCTGAAAAGCGATTTGGAAGTTGTACCGGAAATTCTTATCAATTTTTAACTTCAAAACTTACAAAATTGGTTTGCAAACATAGTAAATTGCCTACAAAAACTCAGTCATTTATTTAAGGTCACATTAAAGTGTCAGTAAGTGAGTGCTGAGAGTTTTTGTGACTCACAACTGGACAAACCAACAAACCTTTGGTCAAGTTGATTTTTAATTATTTGTTTTCACTTTTTTTTTTAAACATTTTTGTTGACCATCAAAAATTGTATTTTGGCAAAAAGCAAAAAACAAAACATTGCAAGGCGGAATGTTTAAGTAGGCGTGTGAAAGGCACAGAAACAGCAAATAACAACAAAAACCAAAAGACAATTTGATTTCAAACAAAATTTTTAAAAATAGATTTTGTTGTGTGTGAGTGGATTTTTCAGGGTTAAGTGTATTTTCAACTAATCGAGCGTGAGCATTTAAAATGAGAAAAAAGTTCACTGAAGGGAATGGGTAAATGGATTATAAAATATATATAAAATATTTCTTATTACATTTCTTTCTGAAAAGATATTTTTTCTTTGATAGCCAATTTGTCTCCTACTCGCTGCTATTCCAGATGCCAATGACATGTTCTTAACGGTTCCCAACCAAACTGGTACCAGATTCTTGGCTTTGATAATCTTGTCGCGTCATTCAATCAAATTGAAAGAGCAACAAACACAACGCGCAGCAAGTGACAGTTTTACTTGTCAAAAGGCTTTTCTCACCCAAAACGGAAATAAGTGTCAATGCCAATGAACCGAATGATATCAAAGAGAAAGATTGGAGCAGATTTACATGCATGAAATCCAAAAATGGCACGTGTGGAGTGATTAGATAGGCTTAATATTTTAATGTCCTTTTCAATACAGAGAGAGAGGGACAAGTTCACTGAACCTGCCTGCCTTATGGCCTAATGAAGTGTGCAAACAAATAAATAGAGTTCAAGTCGCCATTCCCTCTTTCAAGCTCTCTCGTTTTTCGGCAATTACAGGCAAAAAAAAGTCAACCTACAATAAATACCCAGAACATGCTTCAATTTTGTTCGTTTTGGTTATAAAAATAGTTAAATTTATGCACTGACGTCATTTTGAGAGCCTAGAAAATGCGTGTACACCACAACAATTGAGAGGGAGAAGTTACGAAGCTAAGAAACAAGAGAAGAGCAGGGCTGTGTGGAATTGTACTGGTTTATGAGGCTCGATGGGCAATTTCTTGAGTTCCTGTTCGATTGGTTTAATTATGGCTGCGTCATTTGGTTGTTGGTTGTTATATTGAAGCAATCAATATTGGGTAGCGCGTAGATGTAGCTACAAATAACTAAAAGCTTAAGAAATATATAGGGTCGATATTCACATGTTCTAAGTAAATTGTAAGTCTATCTGACACATAGCACTTATAAGGAAGAGAAGAAATGGGCCTTAAAGGTTTTTTTTCGTAAGCAAATGTAAATAGTAGATAAAGTAAACTCACTAAAGTGAGTATTAAACTTTTCGGAGTTGACTCCGAATTTTTTTTTGTGCTTCTAATCAATGGATACTTAAATATCTCTAATTTTTAAGCGCCAACAGTAAGTAAGAGAATTTTTTGAGTAAAATTGGGATTTGTTAGCCGCTAATTAGTTTGTTTCACAATTTTCGGAGTAATGCTAAATAGTTTTTTTGGGGCAAAATGTTAGCCCCAAAAGAGTTTACATTGCATCAAGTCGATTCTGTTGAGTTATGACTCTTCGGGAGAATAATCCGATTATTTTTCGGAGTAAATTTGATACAGTCAACTCCGCATACTTTTCGGAGTGAACTAAAACTTTTACAAATTCGCATAGTTTAAGCAGGTAAAGTGAGTTCTTGGATTTTTTTTAAGAAAACAGGCAGTCGTTGGGGCTAGTACAAGTAGGCGAAGATCGCTGACGATTTGGTAGAGATACCAATAAAACAGCTGTACGATCAACTAGCCTTCTTTATGGTGTGTTGTGTTCCTGCTTTTTGAAGTTATGTGCAAGCATAACGAGACCTAAAGCCAGCTTAATATTGATGGTTTGAAAACAGACTGATTTTGTAATTATTTCGAAATGGCTCTTTGGGAAATGAGCAGCTGATATCTTAACTAATATTTTGTTTGCTTCGAAACTACTTCAAATTGTACTTCAACTTAAAAAATTAATAAGTCAGGCAAAGACCGCTGAAGATTGAGCTGGGAAGTTCATGAAGCAGCTGTACGGTCAACCAGCCTCCTTTGTGGTGTTGTGTGTTCATGTTTTAAAGTTATGTGCAGCTACAACTTGCTACTTTGATTATCATAAAGGACGTAAAAATAGTCACCATAATTATATAACTATTCCCATTGATTGGTAACTGTTTTTGTCCTTATCCCTTCTCCTTTCTTTCAATTTCCTTTCATTTTGTCTTACTTTGATTTCACTTTATACAAGTTTCTTATCATGGCAGGCTAATCGTTTGTCGCAATTTGACAAACACGTGGCAGTACACAACAGCAACAATCGACAATCAACTTTGTGTCCTGCGGAGACACGCGCAATCATAATCACACAATTACCCGGGCAACATTCGGAGCAAACAAATGAAATGACAAGCGACACAAATGAAATCTAAAGCAAACCAAATAACAAATTTAATGCTAAGGGAAAAGGACATCGCTGGCAACGCACCGCCGCTTACATGTCATAGTGATAAATGAACAATT
This sequence comes from Lordiphosa stackelbergi, assembly GCA_018904235.1. Taxonomy (NCBI): domain Eukaryota; kingdom Metazoa; phylum Arthropoda; class Insecta; order Diptera; family Drosophilidae; genus Lordiphosa; species Lordiphosa stackelbergi. The sequence continues at coordinate 25,344 of JAEIFU010000757.1, read as the reverse complement.
TATTAAATTACCACGTAGCCAAATAGAAATCAAAGCAAATGGGGCCAAAGGAGAATGAAGGAGATGGATGGATGGTGTTGGAGACTGACAAGAGATGTGTGGAAGCCTTGGTAAGGAAGTGTGTGCCGTCACATTGTGTGCCTAGGCGTTGATTTATTGTCAAACGAAAGTGCTGTAAGTGGAGAAAGAAGTTTTGCTAAAAGATAAATGTTTGCAAAGTATCCCAGGGACTTCTAAGTGTGGGAAAGGGGTTCTGGTCAGTTAATGCATTTTTTCGGAATTTCAAAATGTGATGTATGATTACGTTCTAGTAGATTTTGCTATACTCCGAAGCTATTTACTGTTAACTATTTAAAAAGATTAACATTTGATTAAAACTACAGCTTTTACTTTCTTTCAATACTAAAATTTTTTTCTAATAGACAATATTCCGAATGTATGCCTAAAACCTCAATAACACTATGAAGTTGTAATTAAGATGATGGAAACTGCCATATTTTGTAAATAACAGCTAAAATGTATGTTCTAAAATTATTTGAAGTTGTCCGAAAACGCTTTATTTCACTTATAACTACTTAGTTTAATTTATACTGTTCTTCTTATTTTCTGTAAGCTAAACAGAAATGTTTAAAAATATTCCGTATTGAGAAGCTTGAACTTAGTAGAATAAAACTGTCACATTTTTCTAATGAAAGCTGAAATATTACTTCGAAAATATGCAAAATGGACTCCCAAAAATATTTCAAATTTATCAAAAATATTGAAAAACATTTGGAATTCACGAGGAGCATCGAAATTGTTATATTTTTTTTAATGAAAGCTGAAACATTACTCCGTAAAATATTCCAAATTTACTCTGAAACAAATTATGAATTTACTTCTAAATGTGTGGATTTTTTTTTGGCCGTTTATCGTTGTATAATTGTGGTGTAGATTGGGGTTTTTATTCGGACGTCTTCCCTTCCTGCAGTCACAACACTTTTTGGCTTAGGTTTTCTCCTACGCGTTTCGGCACTTATATTGCCTTCCTCAGGGAGTCTGTATATTTTCAAAAACATGAATACAATTTGACATACATACACACATACATATTTTACATATTTCTTAATTTTTAAATACCTATTTTAGTGGACGTCATTGTTTTGTTGTATTGCACGATTGTTTGCCTCTGTTAATTGCACTAGTCAGCTGCTCCATCAGTTGTTTTGGTAATAATTTTTTTAGTGTTTTGTTGTCGGTCATATTGGGTATAAAAGGTACGCTTATGAATTTTTTTAAATCTGTGTTTCATTCCTTGGGTGTTTTGTCGATTAGTTGGTTCGTGGTTTCAGTGATTAATCTATTAATAAGTTTCTCGGGATAGTTGTTCTTTAAAAGCATTTTCTTAATTTTAATATAGTTGCTGGGTGTATGTTTCTCATCACACACGGTGTACGCCTTCCTGATTATGTTTTTTGCCGTGTTTATTTTTTGGTTTGGTGGGTGGTTTGAATTATAGTTTATAATTCTGCCTGAAGCCATAGGCTTTGTATACCAGTTGAACGCTAAAGTCTGATTTTCTCTAGTTATTTCCATGTCAAGATAAGGCAGTTTGTTGTCTTGTTCTCTTTCTACAGTAAATTGTATTCGTCGGTGTTGCTTATTAAGTGTTTCTAAAATTACGTCAATATCTTTGGCCTTTATAATACATATTATGTCATCAACATATTTCGACAGATGTTTCACTTGTATGTCCATTGCGTTTAGTTTCTTAAACGTATCATCTAAAATTTTATCCAAAACTATATTAGCTATTGTCGGTGATAATGGGTTTCCCATAGGCATTCCAAATATCTGGTTGTATATAGTTCCATTGTATGTAAAATAGTTGTTGTCCAGTAGGCAAAATTCTAATATTTCCTTGAAGTGTTTTTTTCGGTATGTTTGTGTGAGGAGCTACGTCTATCCATCTGTCCATTATGTTGTTTATGGCAAGTGTCGTCGGTATATTGGTAAATAGCGATATCACATCAAATGATACCAATATTTCGTCATTCTCTATTTTTAGTTCCTTCAATTTCGTTTTTAATTGTATTGAGTTCAGTATGTTGTAGTCTTCCGATACTATGTGTTTTAGTATATATCCTATGTGTTTTGATAATTTGTAACATGGTACTGTTGTGGATGAAGCTATGGGTCTGAGTGGTGTGTTCTCTTTGTGAATCTTCGGTAATCCATATATTCGTGGTGCGTTTCCTCCTGAGCAATATAGTTGTTGTTTTTGTCTAATATCTATATGGTCCTGTTTTAATAGTTCGTTTATTATCGTGTTGTTTTTCCTAACTAGTTTTGTTGTTGGATCCTTTCTCAGTGTTCTGTAAGTTGTTCTATCTGACAACATAGTGTTCATCTTTTTGTTATAGTCTTCTCTGAACATAGCTACTGTTTTGTTTCCCTTGTCTGCTTGTGTTATTATCAAATTGTCTCTGTGTGTTTTTAAGAATTTTTCCGTGTCCGCAGCTATTTTTAGTATGAGGTCATCCTTATCGTTTGACCTGTTGTGTTCCTTGTAGTTAATAAGTTTTTGCGTTAAATTCCTTATCGTCGTTTCCTTGATTTTTCGTCTTCTAAAGTTTGGATTCCCTGTTCAAGATCGGCGATTACATGGATTGTGGAAATTAATTACTTCTAAATTGTTCCGAAGTTTACTCGGAAATTGTTCCGGAGTTTTTCCAAAATTCTTCGGAGTTTTCTCGAAAAGCCTTTTTACTGAAGATGATCTAATTTAAAACAAAAATTTTTTTAGTATTTACTGTAAACAATTCTCCAAGTATTTAGCTAACTTCACAGCTGCCAAACTCACTTGAAATTACCAAAAATGAAATACAAATAAAATATAAGCATGCAGTGAGAACAAGACTGATTTCACTACGAAAACTTTGCATTTCCAAGCAATTACTTGCAAGGCTTTCAAAAACATTTGCATTTAAAAAAGTTTAGTATTTATTAATCTCTTTCTCCCTTTTCCCCCCCAACTAATTTCAACTTAAAATATCTTCCTAGCCCACACTTCTTTTATCATTAAAATGAAACCTCACATTTCTGTTAAGAAACCATTTAATAAATCAACAAAAGTGAACCACAACAGTTCGTCTACTCTTAACAAAAGCTGTCTCTGTGGTTTCTATTAATTTGCAGTTAAAGTTTATTGCCTTAAGCCCCTTTATTTTGGGGGCAATCAAATATTTGATGGCATTTGGTGTTTTGAATAAATTCATTTAAAAACGTGTTGATAAACGCCTAAAAGCAGGCTGTGGTATAATAATTTGCAGGGGTCAATAAACTGACCTCTTGTCCTTCGTTATCTTCCTTTTTCGAGTGTTTGTTTATTGTTTCTTTTGCTGTATTAATATTAACCCACTTCAAAAGCCTTCGCATACGCATTTTATTTGCATACATTTTTGCCCACAAACGCTCTCCCAGCTCTCTCTCTCTCTCTCTCTCTCTCTGTCGCTCCAAAAGTGCGTTAAAAGCTTTTGTTCACTTATATTTTTTTCTTCGGTTTTTTGTTATTGTGCCATTTGTTCTTATTTATTTTGTTGTATTATTTTTTACGTCTTTTGCTTTGCGTTGTTGGCGTTGTCGTCTTACTCTTACGTATGCAGGCGTCGACGTTGCTGTCAACGTTTTGTATCTTGATTTTGGTTTCAACGGTGAATGAACTCAGGACTTGAGGACGTTCAACTGCGCGTCCCAAAAGCGTTTTTCGATTTTGCTCATGGCTGACGACGTTGTTGCCGTTGTTCTCGTTGTTGTTGTTAATGCTGCGTAACACATATTTGCAGTTGCTGTTATTGTTGTTGTTGTGGTTTTCGCACTTTTTTTCTTAACTGTTCTTTTTCACGTGTTGGCAGAAAATGGCAATGTATAAAAGTTTTTATGTGGTTTTTAAATTGAAAACTGTAGCCGGCTTTTAGGCGTTTTAGAAGAGTTTTAGATTTTTTATTAAAAAATTGATTTGTTCTTCTTTTCTAGTATTTCCGATTAGTTGGTTAGAATATTCTAAAATGTGGAAAATTTAAATTTTGAAAAATCCCTGAATTTTATTATTTTCCAAGACATGAGTTGAAAACTGGACTAACTAGTCCTAGTGTTGGAGTGCCTGGACTGCGGAGTACATTGAAGGCCACCCACACCCTTTTCATAGTGTGTGTAAAGGTATGTACGACAATGCGTAAGTAAACTGGTTCGAAGAATTCATAAATAAGTAAGCGGAGTAAGTACGCAAACTCTCTTATGATAGGTTAAGACATAAGCAGACGTAAAATCAGAAAACTACAACAACAAAGCGCACAGCTTACCGTACAATTGGTCCCTGTAGCCGACGCAGTTGTGCCTTAGAATTCTCAGCATTTTGTTGGACTTAAGTTCCACTGAAGCTCTACGATAATCAGGAGATCCAGTAGGTTGAGGTACGTCGAGGCAAAGATCCCGAGTATATCGAAAAAATGAAACACCTGATGTTTTCACCCAAATTCCCAAATGCCATTGACCCTATAAAGTTTATAACAATCCTATTCGGATGACCCCTAAAGGTGTTTTAAATAGTCAGCAGGCTGATTATTTATAATATCACCTATTTTCTTAATTCTTCTAGTGCGCATATATAAAGAAGCTCCTGATATTAAGCGTAGAATTTTAGACTGGAAGTCCTCCAGTTCAGATGGTATCTTTCCATAATTACAGTGTCGTCCGCAAGGGTGGAAAGAAGTAGATCTAAAGGTTCTCCATCAGAATTGGAGATACAATTTTGTCATATCCATTGTAAATAACGTGTAAAGAGTAGGTTCAAGTTCACTTCCCAGAGGAATACTTGCTCTTAAACACCTTACCTCTGTCAAGAATCACATATTTTGAAGAGTTGGGCAGGAAGTAATCTTTTAATCGTGCAATATGTACTCTATCAATACTGCCACCATGTTTAAGAAATAAGGAAAGGATAAGAAATCCTTCATACCCATCAGTAATAAAAACTTCCAAAGGCCAAACTAAAAAGGAGGGATCCTACATCTCACTTTATTCTTCTTCATCATCATCAAAAATGTTTGACACTGATGACAAAAGGCTAATAGAACGGCATGACTCCACCTCAAAGAGACACTTGCAGGGAGATCATGTAATCACCTCTTCATTCGCTGACTAGCCTTCGACACACACTGGAATATCTAGACCAGGGGCCGGCAAAACACACACCCATTGCACCACAAGACGAACGTCAAGCGAGAGTATCGTAAAACTATCGCATTCGAGCTCAAAAGTACTACGACAGGCGAAAGTATCGTCAATTTATCGAATTTGAGCTTGAATATGATATGTGAATAGGAAGAAAAATTATATTGACGAAACACGAACAACCGATGCTGTTGGATTGAAAAAGGCTCGCAATCGATTGGTAAAGTGGTTCGCAAAAGGCATCGAAGAAGGCTCGCAAACGAATCTTTTGCGAGCTATCGAGAACAAAACTTTCTCTGCCACAAACGGAGCGACGGGTGATTAATTTGCGGATCGTTTGCGAGTGTTTTCTCGATAGTTTTGCACGTTGATGTTTCTTGTAAGTATCGCTAGCGATATTTTGACGAGTTTTTGGTTCCCAGCGGACCAACAAACGAGCATTTTGCGAGACTATCGCAAAATGCTCACAAACGAGCTCGCAAGTAATCAAAGAACGGGAGGAATGTTTATTTATTGCAAAACTCTCGCATACGAGCTTTCCAGTGAGAGCTTAGCGATAAAAATTCGAGTGCCGTGCTCGTACTCTGACGGCAGCAGAGTAACAGCTGGCTCGTGTCTTCCTTTTGCAAAAACAAAAACCGGAATGCAAGAGAGAGAGAGAGTAAGCAAAATCCAATTCACGAGTGATGTGTTGATTTTGTCTTATGAAGTGAAGCCGAATTATAAAAATTGCCAAAGAAGACCATTAAAATAAATTAATAACAAACGCAATTTTTTGTGGGAAACAATATGGGAATGTAACAAGTAAAAGTCTCGCAAACGCTATTTCTTGCGAGTCTTTTGCGATATCTTTTCCGATACTTTCTTGATATTGCTGTGGGCTCAGAAGTAATATACTTTCGAAGTATATTTTTAATCAAAAACGTAACACAGTAAATATTGTATTCGACAAATGTATCGCAATACGCTCGCTAACGTTATTTCATGCGACTATCAAACTGAACGACATATGATTCACATTTTTATCTTTTCCTGATCCGTTTGCGAGTTTGTCGGGTTAAGTATCGCAATTCACTAATTTGTGATATCGTTTACGAGCGTTTGGTCCGCTGGGATTCAGTGGGCATGCTCATTATATCGTTGCATGTGTGTGTGTAGCCACGCTCACTTAGAAGTGTTTTTTGATGTTGCGAAGAGAGCAGAATAAGCTTGTACATTGTCCGAGCAGTAGATACGGACGTGCCGGACTTTGATCTAGACTAACAAATTGCTAAGTCGACACCGCTTTTGTCAGAATTTAGTTCTGTTCGCTCTAACCTACGCACTCTGGATACATTTGGGAATATGTCCGTCTCACTCTGTCCACTGTGATTTCGTATGAGGCACTACAAGTATATCTTTGGTCACTATCACTTAGCTACCCTCGAATTGAAAGGCAGCACAAATTTTATCTCTAATACTTATTGCCTCATGACTTCGAAGCGGTCAGGTCAAAGCTAGTTCACGGCGCTTTATTTTTGCATACCATTACACTCTGAACATCACACTTGTTGACTACCGATGCTTTAACCTCATTTCATAAGAGTTAAGTCCGATAGTTCTTTTTATTTAAAATCAGAACTGCAAAGCGATATGAAGTCGAACCGCTCCGGAGTCGAATACTCCGGAATTTTTGGGAAGTCCGAACCGAACCTGAATCGGAGCAGCCAAATTTTTATGCCTCCAAGCCTGAACCCAAACCGGAGCAAATAAAAAGTTGAAAGAGGGGTTTGAAAAACATTTTTTTCCATTTTTCAATATACGTGTAAATGTTATCATAAAGGTCTTCTTCGTTTTTGGTTCTACTAATACATATTTTAAAAAAATTTACATTTTTAATTAAATCACTTCCTTTCAATTTTGAAATTGCAAAATATATTTGATCAAAAGAAATTATTATATAATTAAAAGCATTAATGATCGACTTCAATGCCAAATTTGACGGAATTCAAAGATTTCCCCAAAATTCGAATGTTTCAAAATTTTGGGAATGTTGCATTTGTTGTACTAGCTATTCCTGCACAACTTTTTTATCCAGCCAAATAGTCAACACTAATCAAAGTTTACAGGAACACATATTTATTTACTTTATTTATTTACTAACTAAGATCTTAACTTTTAAAACGAATTAAAAGTTTAAGTTTGTACGATTTTTCATACAAGCTTTCTAAATAAAGTTAGGTACTCAGACACTCGAAATTTAGTCGGAGCCCATCTAATTACATAGCTCAGGAAATCCGCTCGTGAAAATTGTCAGAGCACATTTCCTGAGCGAGTACTGAGACACCAACACTTCGCTTCGACAATAAACATGGACCTGCCAACTCGTTTTCTTGAAAACAGCTGATAAATTGTTGAAGGACCCCCTTAAATTAGAAACTTGAAATTTTATTATGAAACTTGTTTGATAATTATCAGAGGTACCTTTGAAAATTGAGCACGCAATGGAAAATATTAAAGCAAAGAAGACTAAAAAACAAAACTATAATTATTTTGAGAGTCACCTCGGTGAACAAACAAGTGGAGCTGATCAAAGTGAGCGAGTCGGAACCATTTTTATGAAATCTGGTTAATAAAATGCCCTTCCGATTTTTAGGAGATTTGCAGCCCTGTTTAAAATTAATCTAAATATTTTAATTTCCTAAAAGGGCGTGGAAATAACATCTACAACACACAGTTTTATTGTCTTCATTATAAGCCTTGGCGATTCGCGCGCGTTGTGGTATTATTGTAGAGAAAGATTTTCTTAGGATTACTTTACACTATAATATCCTGTCAGTTATTTTCAAATAATTCCAAAGACTAAACAATAGTAAATAATTGATTCAAAATATTATTACAAAAGGTAGCAAAAAAGCTGGAGCAGCTGCTATTATTTTGGGGCCATTCTCCAAACCAGCTCTCAGATGAGGCAGAGAGACCCATTCTGTGGGGGACTGGCACAAGCTTGCCAGCAATAAAAATTTCAAGTTCAACGAATTCTACGCTTTGGGTAAATAACCTGAGCTCGGGCGATGTCGTCGTCGTCTGTCCACGTCGTCATCAGGGCGACAACACCCCAAAAAAAAGGCAGCAACAACACCCACATGACATCCTCGAAAGCGCAAAAATTCACGCCCAAAAAAAGTGAGAGAGTAAAGGCTGCAAGAGAGCAGCAGCAGCAACCCGAACAACCTTGAACTTGACGAGGCTACGATAAAAAAGGCTTTGGCATTTAAAAGAACATTTTTGTTGTCCAAGCGAATTTCTTCCTCCATCCCCAGTCACAAAAGAAAAGTTCAACTTATGCAAATTTTCTTGGGTTTTCACGGTTCATGTTGAAAAAATTACGCACGTACTTGAATCATTTAGTTTATTTGGTAATGGAATATTACAGGAGCAGCAGCTGAGCAACAATTTATAGTCCACTTGTTGGGCCCAACTGTACTTGAGAAAATCGTGGCAAATGGGGCTATAAATGATGATGATGTTGTTGAGTGGGGGGTGAAAAGGATTTCGAGGATATGGCTACAACATCTTGACCAATTATTTTTATGCTCTACCTCCTGTCATCACCTTGGTACTTACACTTATACACCAAGCTGCTTTAAAATTAATAACTGGAGGCAGCAACGGTTAACGGTGCCAACTGGCAACACCAACTCGTCTAATTGCATAAGAGAGAGTGCAGTGGGAGGCCGGGTGGAGATTTACAGCGGAAGGTAATAACATACTCCATGAACACACGGCACACATTCTGCTAACCCAACATTAATTAGTTTTATCTAATTACAGACAGCACAGGCGGCAGCTGACGATGGAGTTTGTTAGTAAGTAGAAACAGCTACAAATGCATGTATTTATTTTGCAGTTATGTTTTATGCTATTAAAGCCACAAATTAGTTGTCGAAGCTGTTTGTTTGTGTCGCCCCAGAGATTTTCAGTTAATTAAAGAAGAAGGAAAAAAAATCGATGGGTTATGCGATTGTGATTGTGGCTTACTGTTAGCCGTAGATAGTCAAGCTAGATCCGGAGATAGGCAAATGCCAGTTGCTGAAGAAGTGTTGGGGAGGTTGGGGGGGGGGTGGGGAAAACTGGTTTTGCTAATGGCCTGTCAAACTGTGCTGAAGAGGCTGTTTGCCGTTGACAGTTAATGTCATTTGTGGGTATGGAAAATGGCCAGAGTTGCTAATGAATGGTTTGTTGTTGAGGTGGGATTATGATGTATAGAATTCAAGTGGAGATTGGTACAAATTGTGGATTGTGATAGAGGTTGAAACAGTCGCAGAACTCTTGGTAAGAGCGCAAACCGTAGTGGGCTTAAAATGAGGGAATACTACGCCATGGCAAGTCAATGGGTTCATAAAAGTTGGCCATATTATTACCAGTCAGTATAAGGAATAGTTGGTGATGAGGATCCCAGTTATGCACAGCTGAGCCTTGCGAATAGAAGAAGAAATTGTTTTCATTTGTTTATTTGCTGATGTAAGGATCATCGAAATACCAAGCTAAATTTTCATCAAAATTTGGGCAATTTTGTACATCTTTAAGTGCTCTGAGTCCATGTACAGTGTGGTTTATGACTGAAGCTGCGATAACTGACTAAGAATTTCTCATTACAATAGATCAATTTGAAAGAAAATAAAGTTTGCACACTTTGAGGGGCATTAATGATGAAATTGTTTTTGGCTTTGGCAATGCCTGTATATTAGGGTTGTCGAATATTTTTAAAATATCGTATCGATGATAATTTCTGATTTGAAAACATATCAAATGATATTTGATATATCACTTTGAAAATATCGATATATTTGATATAATTGATATTTTAATTTTTTTCCCTTTTTCGCAAAAAAAAGTAATACTCTGCCCCAAAATAAAAAGATATAGTATATAATAAGCAAACATAACAATATTTTCAATAGATTCGAGTTTTGTGTGTATTATACATATATAGTTAGTTTTAGTTCCAATATTTGGACTTAAAAGACTTTAAAAACACGCGTTGCGTTATATGAAAATCTGTCATACGGCTACGGGAGTCGCAATGACGCATTTTATAGCAGAAGCAAGTCGCTCCGAAGGCACTTAGCTACCAGGGGTAATAAGATACCTTCCCGGATAGTCCCGGCATGGACACCTTATGCGAATTCAAGATGATTAAGGGATTACTTTCCCATGATGTTTGCGGCAACCTAAGGCATAACTTCAGCTCACTATTGTGCGATTATTGCATTGAAAGGCGTTTTTAAATCGGCCTATTATGGGCTTCCATAAAAACAACACACAGTTTATCTGAATTTTCGTCAATTAACTAGTATTTCCTTTTTCTTTATTTTTGGGATTAAACAAAATATGCCAATATTCAATTGATTACTGTGAATTGTTATTAGAGTTAATACATAATTGCAAACTTTAATTTTTGACATACCGGTTTTTCTTGGGAAGATGTTGCCAATCCTTTTATATCATTAGTCGCCTCTTGTACCTCGATTGGCGAGATGTACATCTTTTTAAGCCTAGGATCAAGAAATGACAACTTAATTAATATTTTATTGGACTCAAGTGGCTTGAACCTTGTCTCCAAAAGTTCATAAAGCGACTCTTTAGTAAGGATGCCCTCGTCAGATTCTACTTTTACAATCTGTATTTAGTTGAATAATAGTGATTTAACGGGATCAACATACTGACACATATAATATTCACCGCTTATTTTTTCAGTTGCATATATAAATTGGATCAAACGGCTACGAAAAATCGCAGCAAATGTTTAATTCTCTAGCCGATAGCATTCCTGGTAATTCTTTAACATTTTCGGCTCTTTTTATAAGAATGATTGCCACTTTAATTGTAAGACCTAATAAGGAAGTTAGAAGAAGTCAAGGCACTAATTCCATCGCCTGTGAACGTTTTGCCTCAGGGTCTTAATACAACCTTCCGAAATTCCCTTATCGGCCAGGGCCATAAATGCAGGGCTGTGTTTGAAATGCATCACAATTTTCTTTACTTTGTCCAAAATGCTGGAAAATGACGAAATCTCCGTCATCTACTTCTAAGCATGTTTCCCATTTTCAATCTTGCCTGTTTTTGAGGTGCGACGCCAAATTGGTCGTGTTACCGCTTGTTTTAATTACTTTCCCGGACAAATTACACTTGGCTGGTCCTTTTTTTATCTCACTGTAATTAGCTTTTATCATCCATTTTTCCCTTTGCGTTTCTTAAATACGCTTGTGCTCGCTACTAAGATCATAGAGTGACTAACGCTCAAATATCATAAAATATTCCATTATGCTTGTTCTGTGAACAGTCGATATAAAAGTAATCAGGGGTGCCACAGAAATCTCTAGAGATTTTGCCGACGGTTGGTTTGTAAATCTCTCGAAAAATTCGTTGGTGCCACAGAAATTCTAGAGATTTCATTTTCTAATTAGAAAATCTAGTTGGAACACCAGAAGTTCCAATTGATGTTCCATCTCTAAAAACAGGTCTGAATCTCTCTCCGAAAAATTTCCCTTATTTTAGAAGTGGGTAAATTTATTAATTGTGTTATAGGTTTTATGATGCATTTTTTAATAATAATTCAATTTTAAGTCACATTCTCCACCAATATAATGCAAAATTTAAAAATTTGTTGGCGCCAGACATGAGGTATTAGTTTCCATCCCTTAATCCGCTAGCTGTCATGTGGAGGGCGCCACTTCGACAAAAGGCGCTAGTGAGAAAAGAGTTTTGCAAAATCTCCTCAACCAAAAGAAATTTCTGTGACACCTAAGAATTGGAATTCGGTTGAAATTTGGTTGGAAGAGGTTTCTGTGGCACCCCCGATAATGCGCAATTCCATTCTGTCGAACGGGACCATAGAACACATTTAAATCAAAGTCTAAACAGGCTTAACTTATAACAATTAATAAGCCCTAATATTGGTGCTAAGGCTAATTTTGGGTAATATTTTGTTTTCAAGATAATCGCATTCGATCGTGACAAAAAGTGGTTCGTTTTTTTTTAGAAATAAGCAGAAGGACTAGGAGTGATGACAGTCTCAGGATCGCTTAAGCCCATATACAGATAATATCGAATATTAGAAGTCAAGATATCGATATTTGATACATCAGACCACAAAATATTGATAATTCGTAATTTTCCGAGTCTTTATTTAATCACGGAATTAATTTTAAAACATCTGTTCGATTACCCTTAGAATACCCATTGGTAGTATCTATTTTAAACGATATTTGCTACGGGATATGCTAAAACTAGACTATTTTCAAAAATACCTTAGCTTTAAAATTGTGTAGTAAATGTTATACTTTAAAAATATGGGATAAATACTTTATGAGGCAGATCCATTTGGACTGCTTTTGAAATTCGTCAATCTGTGTTAAGATTTCATTTTGAAATATCGTTCCAAAATCAATTACCGACAATATTGATACATAAAATATCGTTTAACATCGATTTATCGAAACCATATTGACAACCCTACTTCCTAGTCAAAGGTTAAGGGTTTTTTTTACAGAGAAATAATTTTAGTATAATGGAGACAAACACTGGGCGTGTTCACCAGCATACACCAATCATCTAACAAAAATCATTAATCAAAAAAAAAAATGTTAGTCTGCTGGTGAACGAGTGTGATAGAATTTTAAGACAACAAAGTGGCGGAAAGTTTTAAATTTTTTACAACAAACAGCTTAATATAATTAAGAACTGACTACTAAATATTTATGACCGTCGTCACTAGCACCAACTGCTCCTTGAATTCCCCTTGAATTTTCCTTAAGACTTTGTTAGCCATATAATGTTTGTTGTACGACATACATTTACCGTTAAGAAGGACTCCAATCCACGCAAAGGGTCTGAAAATGTTGATTTTAACAGAGTGGCAATGGGCTAAGAGCAGAGATGGGCGAATAAGGACAATTCGTTCCCGTCCCGCCACGATACCGATCACGGCTGTCCCTTCCCGATCCCGACCAAAAAATTTTAATTCAATATCGTCGCGCCTGATCTCCTACTTCTCTAGGGTCCCGCTGGAATACCGTCGCGAGCCCATCTCTAGCTATGAGTTCTTAACGATGCACGGAACATCATGAAATAATCCTTAAATTTATTCGTTCTATATTTTTGTACTGTCCCAACTAGTAGTGTGACCAAAGATTTGAGTTTCCTTCTACTTAAAACTGGGCAATGGCAAAAAAGATGAAGTAATGTATCCTCCTGTTCTTCTAAAGAAATCGTTGTGAAATCCAAGACCGCTGCATGCCTGCTAATAAGGCAGTAACCCGTTATGGCCCACACCAGAAGTAAGATGTTTTTCCTTTCAGCTTAACCCTAGCTACAGCGGAAGGTTATTCCATCGTTCCGTAACCAGGCGCCGGGTTTCATTTCCTGTGATTATCTTGTATTAGGATATGAGCATCGCTATCAAGCTCTTCTCTGGGAGGAGCTGATTGGTAGTGCCTTGACAAACAACAATACATTTATTAAAAACAAAGAGGTTTCCACATTCATTTTGCATTTGTCTTCTCTAAATTGATTGTTTGTTTACTTCTGACAGCTGTGTTCTATCGATAACAAATCATAAACAATCAATTCTAACAACTATTTTTTATTAGATGCACATCTAACACAATCACGAAAAATAGCAAACATGATTGCGCATCATGCAAGTTCACCAGCACAATCTAACAAAAATAGTCGATTTTTTGTCATCGATTTATGCTGCTGAACACGCTCACTGAAAAACTAACTTCAACTGAAACTTATCGGTAACTCTTTTGTCCGATAGCTTATGTTTTCGATACAGTTATATTAGGGTTATAATAAAAGCCAAAGAGTGGTCAATTGTTATTGTACAAAGAAAGAAACGAAATAGAAAAATACCGACGTTATAGCGTAATGAGCTCTATGTAATATTGAGTGTGATCAATATAACAGAAAACAATAATTCTGTGTATGATAAAATTTTAGTACCTTAAGGTTAAAGGTATTTGAGTTTTAAAATTCCCAGGTAAGGTAGGACAATGTATATTCAATCAAATCCAGCCTTCAAACTATTTCCATTTACGAGCATTTACCAAAATGTCAAACTGTCAGCGCTTCAAAATTTAAAAAACAAAAAAGGATAAAAAAACATACAGCAAATGTCTGAACAAAAAAACAAAACGTTGTGTTAATTTAATTTTATGACATGACAGCTACAACAAAAATCGGAAAAAAACCTCAAACTGGTCGATAGGCCCTACTTAGCCAACCCCGAATACAGCCCAACCAAAGTCGAAGCCAACTTGACTTGCAAAGTCAAACGAGAAACTTTAGCGGCTTCTAACGGTAAAAATAAATATGAGAAAATACCGTAGACAAACACAAACATACACACACACACACACACAAACAGTGTAACCAGTGGCAAGTGCAGTCGCAAAGTAGGCGCGTCTCGTTGTTTTAGCCTTGTTCAACAACCAGTTACAACAACAACAACATTTTACATTCCTGACCTACTCTGACTTCAAAGCAGCGTCTCGTCCCAGACACACACACACACAGGCCATAGAAATAGGTGCTTTTTGGGGGGGTGGGGTGGAGGAGGAGCGTGGTGGGTATAAAGGATATGGCTGAAACAACAATACCAACAACAACTGCAACAGCATTCGCCTCCAAAAGTAGTTAAACTTCAAAAAGCCGACAATCCGAATCAAGCAACAAACAAAACAAAAAAAAAAGCAGAGGCATAAAAACAAGTTTTCACTACTTTTGCCTATTTTACAACAACGATTCAAGTTTGGTGATGGAGACGTTGTTGGACGACGAACATGCAACACCCCACAACGAAATGCAGTTTGTTGCTGCTGATATTTCGATGACGTGCGCACGGTGGTCTGAGTTTAATTGGAAATTGCTTACATTTAAGATAAGGAAATTCCTTGATATTATGGAGTAAGGTGGTTAAGTACTAATCTTGGTTGGGAGACATATTTGAAATTATTTTATTTGATATCAAAGTAAAACTTAAAATTTTTAGATATTTTTGGATTGGATTAGTCCATCTTGAACCTTGCACACTTTGGGCGAAATGACGATTTTTCTGGCATAAAGTCAAAAAATCGATGGTATTAATTTCAAAAAGTGACTCTAATTATTGAAAGTGAATACTTCAATTAGATTAAAAAAATATTTTTTTTTCGGCTGGGTGGCACCTCTTCTCTTGTGGCAGCTCTCCGAAGTCAGCTGATTTATCAAAGCACGTGCTTGTGAAAATTGACGTAAAAAGTTCATTGTATTTGCAAAGTAAATAAATAGGCAAAGCTTCAACAAAAAATTCAAGTTTAATATGGAAAACGAAGCTCACGGTATGTAAAATTGATATCTGCTGTGATAAGAAACGAATTTTGTGTTTTATTGTTGTTGTCTGTTGTTTTGTTCATTGTGTTTTTTGCAGAAAAATAACAAATGTAATTGTGTTCCGTGGAGTAATACTTTTGCGGCGCATGTAGGCGCATGCAACTAAAAATGGCAAGTTATTTGTTAAAGCCCCTGGTATAAAGTGTTATTAATCTTTTTTGCTCATTTTTGCCCTTTATCGAATAATATGCATTTTTAGTGACATATGAGTTTTCGCAAGAAACTCTGATTGATATCACTAGTTTACAAAAATAAAAAAAATAAATGACCCATTTCAACTGAAATATTTTTGTAGTGTAGTTTGGAATGGTGATTTCAAAAATCAATTTCAAAAAATTTTTTATGGCTCCGTTTTTGAAATATGAATTTTTTTCACTTTTTCGGTAGGTGCTCTTACATTTTAAGCCATATCTGACTTCATAATTGTCAGATAGAGTCAAGCCAGATATGAATCGAAAGGTAATTCAGCTGCCAACGATCGCGTCAAACATTGTTTTAAAATCGGTTTAGTAGTTTTAATTTAACGACCAAATATATTTCAAAAAATTTAATTTTTAGCTCAAAAATGCAAGAAATTTCATTTTTAAACGCATAGAAAAAATATAAAAAAATCCAAAAAAAATTATTTTTATTTTTTTATACTTAAGAATCGCACTTTTACAAAGACTATAAGGTATTGGTGAGGAAAATCGTGTCACACGTACCGTAGATGGATCAAATTGAGTAGAGGAACTAACAGTCAAATTTGAGTATTTTGTGTGTTCACAATAAATAAACTTGTATTTTTCTTCGTCTTTTGGTCACTTTATGAAGTTAGCGAAAAGCCAGAACAAAAATTATAATCAAGAACCGAACAAAAGTCGATGCAAACGGAAATTTATTTTTGAATAATCACGAAAATACCACATTTTTTTACACTAAATTGCTCACAGCTCCTGTGTTTGTTCATAGATTTTGATAATCGTTATCTGGTTTTCTTCGTAGAAGTGCGATTCATTAGTAGAAAAACTAAAAATAGTTTTTTTGGATTTTTTTATATTTTTTCCAGGCGTTCAAAAATGAAATTTCTCGCATTTTCGAGCAAAAAATCGATTTTTTTGAAATATTTTTGGTTATTGTATTCAAACTACTAACCCGATTTAAAAACAATGTTTTACGCGATTACTGGCAGTTCAATTGCCTTTCGATTTATATCTTGCTTGACTCTATCTGACAATTAAGAAGTGAGATATGGCTTAAATCGTAAGAGCACCTACAAAAAAAAAAAAAATCTAAAACGGAGCCATGAAAAATTTTTTGAAATCGATTTTTGAGATCACCATTCCAAACTACACTAAAAAAAATTTCAGTAGAAATGGGTCTTTTTGGCTGTAAACTAGTGTATTTGGAACAGCAACAATCGAAATGCAGATGGCATAACTGAATACATTAAAGCAGAGATCAACAAAATCGATTTAAGCATAAAAAATATAGATCAAGTTAAAGCCAAATTAAAAGATATCTGTCAAGATATAAAACCATGCACTCAGAATGGCTTTTTAAAAATTTGGAAGTGGAAATTGATCATGAAAATACAGCAAGATCATCACCCTCCAATATGGGACGACAAAAACTAAGCTATACTGAGGGAGGGCTACGATTGAAAAGAAAATTGGCCTCCGAACTTGCCTTACAGACTAATTTGCGGTTGGAAAGGGGCAAGTGGCAGGGGGCGTGGGTAATACACATAAGTACCAATGTTCCGAATTGTCAAATGTGCCAAATTGCACATCAAAAAGTTCGATTTTTATAAAAATGTGACGTTTTGTCCATACCATTTCAGGTAGTTGTAAGGGCGGGAAGTTAGGGCGTGGCCCAATTGACGACATTTTTTTTTTCGAAATTCTAGTTTAATATAAGACACATTTACACAAAATTTCAAGGGCCTAGCTTTATTTTTAGAGTTTATGCCACAAAATTTGGCTAATCGCCCATAGTGCATTCACACAGTTATTTTCTTTTGGGCAAGAGCGGCCTCTGGCAACAGCAACAGCAACAACAATGCAGACGGCCTATTACCACACTGCCAGCAGGTTGGAAGTTGCTGTTGTGTCCCACTGTTTGGTTGTTGGTTGTTGTTGTTGGGGCTGGCAATTTGCCGTTAGACAAAGACTGTGAGTGTGGCAGTGTGTGTGTGTGTGTGTGTGCCAATGTCGTTTATAATGAAGTTTCCTGTCGATAAAGTTAAACTTCAAAGCTGTTTTTTGTTGGGGCCATGTTTCAACTTGGCTCTTGCTTACGTGCTTTCGGAGCTAAAGTTTAAGGTGGCCTTTAATGGGGGTTTTTTTTTTGGTTAGTGGAGTTTGTTTTCTTCAGGTGTTCATTAAGAGAAGGATCTTTAAGAGAGAGTTCCGGAAGCGAATTCGGAACAAGTAAATGAAAAACTATTGTCCAAATTTGAAAAATCCACTAGCAAAGTCGGGAAATCAAGGGATCTATATGAAATTCCGTTCAATTTTAGAAATTATTCTTTCCAAGTCAGAAAAAGGGAGGGGCTAATAAATTTTTAAATTGCATTAGAATGACTTTGCCCAATCAAATGGCAAATCAGACTAAATCTAATTATGAATAAAATATCTAAACAAATGTAGACAACGCTCTTTAAACAAGTTCTCAAAAATGTTGACAAACAATGCCAAAAAAAAAAAAACACAAACAACAGCCACGTGACGTAATAGGGCAACCAGCAACAACGTCGCGACTTGAGGCAGACAAACAAATTATATTCAAACTGTAACGAGATCAATGCAAGGCGATAAGCAAGCGAGAGAGAGAGAAAGAGAGTGTAAGCAGCCTAGCATAAAATCCTGACACATTACATTTACAGTTGTGTAAGGACCAAAGCATAAAACTCCCCAACCCCCAACCCCCAAACCCCTTACCAACGTTAACGCCAACTACAAACTACGTCAACAATGAAACAATTTGGCATTGGAACAACCCATTGCCATTTGGTTTGTGTTTGTTTTGCTCCAATTAGCAAAAGTCTCCCTCTCGCGCTCTCTCTCTGTCTCTCGCTCTCTTGTGGTTTTGTAGCTTGCGTCATTTTGACTTTGCAAAGTAAAAATTGGTTGTTTTGTTTGGTGAAAGCTTTTCTTTGCATTTTCATTTCTTTTGGGAACCCAAACAGCTGCTTTTGTAGCTTTGTAGCCTTACTCTGGCGCTGCTGTTGTAGTTTGGTGGTGTGTTTCATTGTCATTCATGATGACGCCAATATAAAATGCCGGTTGGGATAGGGTCTTGGTCTTGTCTTGGTCTTTGAAATCCCATGTGGGATGCCAGATTTACAATTTCTTGCCCGCGTTCGCTCCCTCTCTCCCGCTTAGCTGGTCTTTTTCTCTCTCTCTCCCTCTCTCTCTGTGGATTTAATTTCTTGTAATTATTTTCAGTTTTAATATTTAATAGAGAAATAAAGAGCTTGCTTGTGTATTATTTATGCAGATTTTATCTACTATTTATTGTTTTTGTCTTTGTTTTTTTTTTGTGATTTTCGGGTGTGGTATCTTAGGGGGGGGGGGGTTAATTTTTAGGTTTGGTTTGCCATCAAAGTCTAGTTTGAAAAAAATGCAGAAAATATACCTAAATATTTGCTATAGGACAGGGAATTGTAGTAGAAAAGAAAAAGTGAATTTTTTGAGAGGTAAGTGAACTTGGAACATTGTATCTAAAATACGAAAGTTTTAAAATTTTCGATTTCTTTTTAAGATTAAATGTTTTCTTCCTTTTAAACTTTCAAAGAATTAAGTGTACAATGAAATACCTTCTTTTCATAGAGCGTAGTAAACAAATAATTTTGTAGGATTTTCTTTTCTCCAAATACGATTTTTTTTTTATCTATTGAATGGCCAAACCGGTTCGAACCCGGATTTCCAACTTTTATTTTAACCGGATCCTGTACCGAACCTTAATTTTCTGTTTGGTTTAACAAAAAAGATTTACCTACAAAACTCTGACATACTGCCTATCGACTTTTTCGGCTGCCCATGATATTTTAGAACGTCATCAAGCCGAAATAAACCAACATGTTTGATTGATTCCACAAAGCATGAAGTCCAGATGAGTTTTAAGTTCTGCCTTCAGTTCATTCTTACACGCGCAGCTGCGCGCGCGCGTTTATTTAATTTATAGGGGGCGCTCTCAGAAAAATTTAAGGATAATAATCATATCTCTAGTACTTAGTTACTTAAGTAAAGAAAGGAAGCCTCAGAGAAATTATATAGGGTTTTCACGTCATTTTGGTTAAAATTAAATTTTTAAAAAATTAAACTCCAACAACAAAGTGTACTGGGAAAAATAAACTGACATCACCAGCCCAGTCCCAGGTCATGAGATTAACTGGTTGAATATAATTTTCAGTGTTGATAAACACTTCGTTATCTTCTAGAAAAAAAAAAAAATGGAAAAGATACTTTTAGTTATATAGCACATTTAGCTGTTCTCTCTGACTTGGTAGCTGTGGTGTAGAGGGTAAGGTATGAGACTAAAAGTCAAACAGACCTGGGGTCACGTACAAAAATTTTTTTTTTTTTTTGTTTTTTTTTTTTTTGTCTTCTTTAACAATTATCAAGTTTTCATTATAAGTACACAAAAGTAAAGTGTTCAACAAAAAAAAAAAAAAATAAAAAAATAAAATTAAAATAAAACTCAAATAAAAAGATGAACCTGTGAACCGAGCCAAAATTGCGTTTAAGTTAGCTACAAAAACCATGTAATGAACCGAACTGGCCAGTCCTTATTTTCATAACGGTTAGCATTCCTGGTTGTTTTATAAGTTATATTTTAGAAAAAAGTTCAGAACTTTGGGTACCTCTTACGAATTCCAAATGTTTTATTAGAATTACTAAAACACAAACACAAAAACTCAGGGCCAAATTTAAAGCAAAATAAACGCGGAAGAGTTAGGAAACCAAGAGGGTGGAAATCCAAACCATTACCAAATTCAGAGTAAAAATTAGAAACCAAGAATTAGATGACTTCCCATTTTTTTCCCTCATATTTACATAAGTTATTATATTTTCTAATTTTAATAAAATTAACATTATATATATTGATCAATTATATATAATATTAATAATTATTTTTTTTTCCGAACAATATTAATAATAATATTTAAATCAAATTATTTTTTAATCCCAATTTGTCCCCCCGAGTTTTGGAGCTAGAGTATTAAAATCTTTAAAATTTTTTTTTGCTTGTGCGCTGCTAATATGTCGACCGGATCGGATGACTACTTCTTGTAGCTGCCATACAAAATAGTTCGTTCGGAAAATGGGTTTTAGTGAAAAAAACGGTTTTTGTTCTCAATATTAGCACTCTCAAACACGGTCATGGGTAATATTGAATGTTTTTAAGCTGACCTGCAAAGTTTGGTTTTGAAGTTATTCAAGTGTAACAGAACTTCCGTACAGACGAAGTTAGCTTTGCCTTTCTCGTTTTTATTTCCTTATTACTAGTTTCTCCGTTTTGTTTTCCTTATATTTTACAAATTTCCGAATTTTGGTATTCTTAGAATTAATTGTCCAAATTCTTATAGGTAATCATACAGGCCTGTTCTCAATTCCACTTCGTTTTTCGTATAAACGTTTGTATTGGCCACTTTACTCAATACAAATTTGAATGGAATTTGTAAAGGAAATCTGTGCCTACTAGATCAAGGCTTCATTTTTCTACGAATTGAAGCCACTTGGCGATTAAGCTGTCGGTTTTAGCTGCTTGAGCGATTCCACTTTTACGGATAGCGGATCTAGTCACCGTAGATATAAATGCCACTTTCCATACAGTCTTATTAAAATAGAGTTCAAAGTACAAACATTTATACAAAAACCGAAGTGGAATTGAGAACAGGCCTGATAATTTTGATTCATTAACCAATTTTTTGCATGGGCTGAACCAAGGTAAGAGCAAAAGCCTTCGCGCCAAAACCTCGAAGCTGAAATTTCCGAACCTTAAGCATTCCTAGGTTTGCTCGTTCGAAGGCATCTTTGTAAAATTAGTTAAAGTCGGAGATGCGAGATTTTGTTTTCATAAGAAACACGTAGGCTGTGTGGTTACACAAAAGTCGCAAAATTTCAGCTCCACAACAGCTTTCATTGGTGTAAACATATAAGATACATGTTATAACTCGTACAAGGCTATCATCTCCGAGTGCTTTTGACTTTGCAACTATACTACAGGGTGGTCCATCTAGTGTCTGGAATTTGAACTATTCTTCATTTGACTTGAGAAGAAGAAGAGGAATAAAGAAGAAGATATTTCCAAAGTGGTGAGTCCTCGACTCAAACTATGCGAAATTTGAAAAAAACATTTAACAAAAAAATGTCAAAAAAACTACCAAGCTACACTATGCGGAATCGATAGTGCTACCCGAACGGATAAATCCCTTTCAGCGTTTGGCTAGATTGGAAGCACTTTTTTTATGGACCCTCAAAGTTCTTGAAGTTGGGTGTAACAACAAAAAAAAGGTGTCATTAGTTTTGGGCAAGCAGCTTATTCAGTTTTGGTGATAGCTGCAAACTGTCCGAAGACCAAATTCTTTATACAAAGGTTTTAAAAAATTCATGTTTTCATAATCCAAACCGTGTATGTACTCATCCGGTGCGCTCGACCGAAAACATTGCTGAGGTTGCTGAAAATGTGCGTGAACAACCAACGACGTCAACTCGCCATCGATCGCAATAATTGGACACTTCGCGCATTTCTTCGCGAATTGGGCGGAAGATTGTTCGCAAATCCGCATATCGTCGTCGAGAAGCCAATGCACCCACCACTTGTCACTGTTTGGTGCGGATTTTGGTCTCGAGGCATCATTGGTCCATTTATCTTTAAAAATGAAGAAGGAGCCACCGTGACCGGGAATGGTAAGCGCTTCGAGGAAATTGAAGCAAAGAACTTGGACGATATTTATTAAACATATTTGGTTTCAATAAGACGGCGCTACGTGCCACTCAGCGCACGCCACAATCGATGTTCTGAGCCCTATCTTCGAAAATCGAATAATCAGGAAATATGGAGATGTGAATTGGCCACTAAGACTAATATCTTTGGGGAGCGGTCAATGTTATGCAAACAATCCTAAAACAATTGATGAGTTGAAGAACTAGATTAGAGTTGCTATTACTGACATACGTGCCGAAACAATTGAAAATGTTCTCGAAAATTGGGTGGATCGAATGGGCTTCTGCCAAGTCAGCCGTGGTGGTCATTTGACAGAGATTGTTTTTCATAAATAAATGACATGAACCAATCTTTCCAATAAATGTTCAACCTTTGAAAAATATGGAGCCCTTTTATACCCTTGGAGAGGGTATATTAAAATTGTCCGGATGTTTGTAACGCACAGAAGGAAACATCTCCGACCACATAAAGTATATATATTCTTGATCAGCATGACTAGCTGAGTTGATATAGCCATGTCCGTCTGTCCGTCCGTCTGTCCGTCTGTTTCTATGCTATCTCCTCCGTCAGTTTTAAAGCTATCTCAACCAAACTTTGCACGAAGTCTTTTGGTACAAATACGCTGCACATTTGTCGGAACCGGCCGGATCGGATGACTATAGCATATAGCTGTCATAGGAACGATCGGTTGAAAAGTAGTTTTAGTGAGAAAAACTTTTTTGTTTTCAATGCTATCGCTCCCAACCCCCGTATTTATAAGTTTTCTATGATTTCACATAATTTCAAAAGGGAAAAAAGAAAAACACCGAGATTTTATCAAAATCGGACAACAATATAGTATAGCTGCCATACAAAAGATAGGTCTAAAAAAAGTCTTAGTAAGAAAATCTTTTTTGTTTTCAATTCTATCGCTCCCACTTTGTACAGATCTATATTATATACTACCACACAATTTTGTCAAGTTTGATTTAAATCGGATGACTATATCAACATATCAAACTGGCAGCATATATCATGCTCAAGGGGGGTATATAAACTTCGGTACAGCCGAAGTTAGCTTCCCTCTATTTTTAAAGCAAAATTAAATTAAAATTAAAAATATGTAGTATTAGCTGACATCTGTTTTTGAAGCTGCGTGTTTGGTGTGAACGCAAGCTGCTGGTTTGTGCAGATTCGACAATGCTGCGCCCAGTGTGAAAAGGCTATAACTTCCTCACTTTTTCTGGCCATCCTGGATGAAGCAGCTGTTCACAGCTGTTCAACAAAATCTAGATCAAATCTTAGAGGGGTGACACAAAAATCACTAGAGATTTTAAAATAAACGTCCGCATTTTAAATTTTATTTGTAATTGTTCTATGTAAAGTGCTTGACTTATGTAAGTTTGCTTGACTTTGAGCAGTCGGTTTCAATTCGCTTTACTTTCGCCATCTGATGTAGCATAGCCGAGCATAGCCATTTCACATATAAATGCAAACAGTTTAAATTTGAAACATAAGCGTTTATACGATAGTCTCTGGGGATTTCTGTGCCACCCCTGTTAATCATCACCAGAACCATATAAAAATATAATATTGGAGGAGTGCCCCAGAAATCTCTAGAGAATTTCGTGCAAACAATTGGTTTATGAGTAGAAAGTAAAAAGATTTTAGGTGAATTGACAAAAATAAGGTCGGGTTTTAGATTATAGCGAGGGAGATCTACTTGACCTTGAGCAGTCGGTTTTAAATTCCTCAACTTTTGTCATTTAATCTAGTAAACGGGTATATATTTGTGACACTTTAAACATAACAGCAAGTCAAGCATACCTCTAGAGATATGTGGGGACTGAAAGTATTAAGCCCTTTATCAGAGATTTACACATATTTACAAAATGGCAAAAAAAAAAGGATTAGACTGAACCACTAACACTTCGCTTTCTCAATGCTAACAAATCTTAATTCTAATCTTACTTGGTTTTTTCGCTTTTCCTTCATTATCATGGTATAAATTATAATCAAATGTTCCACCAATATTAGGAACCATAAAATTTCTGCTCTTTAATTACACATTTTACGACCTGATCAAAAACTAATTAAAAAGTCTTCAAAATACGTTCATAAATCTCTCAATACGGCAATCAAATCAAGAAAAAGACTTTTCTTTAATGAAAATCTTCAGATTTATGACCTACAAAGGAGCGTGGCAGATGAAGGAGAGGATGGAAAACGATAGAAATTTAAATTGTGTACTTTGGGGGCAGTCGATATGAACTTTCAACAGGTGCAAAAACAAAGAAAACAAGCGGAAAAATAGTTTTACATATTTTCTTCACACTAAAACATTAATTTTGTGTACAATTGAAGAGTACAAATTGCTTAGCGAAAGTTGTATACACTTAGAAATGGTAATTTTTGGAAAAAGATTCCTAAGACGGCTCTCGGTTTTTGGGACCATCAAAAAACTGGTCTTTTAAAACTTTTGACTTCAAGTAACCCCACAAGAATGTGGAATGAAGGGTTTTTATCTCAAAATCAATGTATAACGAGATCGAGAAGGAAATTAAATTAACGGGAATGCTATGAAAAATGATATTCCTTCGATTTTATAAAAAAGTTTGTAGTTAGCTGTCAGTAGCTTATAAAAATGTCAATTTTCCACCTCCTCCTCAAAAAAAAAAAAAAAAAAACAACAATCTGGGTGAGAACACGAAAACCCGCGCATTATCTCAGCTTTAATGAGTTCTATGGCAAGAAATCAACAAAAACAACAACAAAAGTGGATGTGTGGTACCTACCAGAGAA